>JABACO010000003.1:8351865-8558408 GCA_013339895.1 Ephydatia muelleri | reverse complement strand
CCTCTAGCTTCCTACCCGTTTGTATTTTGTGTGCTAATAGTGCCACCTTTGGTATACAGAGCCTATTCAGCTGCAGGGGTTTCCAGGAATCGGAACTTTCTTCTCGCGGCGGCATTTTTCCATCCATTCTGGAGCTTCTCCGCTGGAATGGCGTTGTTGGTTCACGCCGCTATCGTTCTGCGCATGCGCAAGCAGCAATGGAAAGTGAAACACAAGAGTAACGAGCTTAAAACGCTATATTAAGATGTGTCAATATAAATCAATTTCTTCAACTATGAGTATGCATGTACATGCATGTAGCGGGGTTGAAGAGATGTAGCCGAGGGTGGCGATGCCAGTATACATGTAGATTGGTCGTTTAAACTATTTCTTTTTATAAATGCCGCTTAATGGCACGCTCTGCAACTTGCATCATTTGTTCTACATCTCTATATATACAGTAAGGCTCAAATTAAATGACCTTCCAGTGTATCTTTCAAACTAATAATTATAAGCACTTCATGAGGTACGAGCCATGCAAGCAATGGTATGATAAAGTGTTTTTTTTTTTTTTTTTTTTTTTTACATAAAAACTAATATAATGTATACATATTCATAACAACCATTAAACATCATTCAAAGAAGAGCGGGTGGAGGCCAAAATTGATGCAGCCCCCTGAAAGGCTATAGAGAAAACTTTTGCATATAAGGTATGCAAGAGAGCTTTTGTCACCATCAGCGATGTTCACAATGTGGTGACCCAAGTCTGTCAAGAAAGACTTGTTTGTTTTGTTTTTCAGGGTTACGCCACACGGCGCAGTGCAGTCGCACTATACTTGTACGTATAGCAACTGGCACTGCACAATCGTATGCAAACATGAAAGAAAAAAAACAACAGAAAACAAACAAACAAGCCTACAGTATAGACGTATATTCTTGTGGTTTGTACACTATTATTGTGTTGTTTTAATATAATGCGTCTGACAACTTCTCGTTATCACAGCAACAGGTGCGATTAAATATATACGTGTATCTGTTGTGACGGCCCCCATATCGCCACAATTAATTTGTGAAGTAAAATAATGCACATCATCATGCATGTGACAGGACCTCGATGGTGCAAGAGCCTGAGTCACGGTTGAACTGCGGGAGGGTTTAGGTTCATCGCACCGTACGCCACATTCTGAGGGCGGGGACGGGCCTTCCGCTTCCCCGTGCGGCCCGCGTACCGGTAACACAGGATGACGACGAGAAGCGTGACTCCGGACGAGATGCTCCACAATGGAATGCTGACGGCCGTCAGATAAGTCAGCGTAGAGAGCGCGCTGCTTTTAGGATCGATGTCACCGAGTACGGCGAAGGTCAGCGGGAATAGGAGGAGCACGACGAATGCGACCGGGTAGGCCATGAGCGGGCACATCTGCTTCAACGCTCGCTTGCGGGGCCCCATGGCCACTATGTTATCGCTCCGTAGTTCTCGGTATATCCTCGTGAAAAGAACGGAAACGGTGAGAACGACCACTACGGTTGCGACGACAAGGAGCGCTGTAGCGGGGATAAGCCACAAAATGAGTTGCATGCCGAGGCGGTTGACGAGTCCCGCGGAATCGGTACTGTTATACTGAAATATCCAGCACCACAGCGGAGGAGTCTGTCCGTACGACCTGGTACCGAAGGACACGGCGGATATAGCGAAAGGAATGATCACCAATGCGACGCCGAGCGGGATTTCGAGCTTCTTGCAGTTCTTGTAGCAGACGGCGTATAAAAACAGGTGAAACGTCACCCAAGTGAGAGCCAGGAGTTTGATCCAATGCGAACTGTTGTAGAGGTAGGCCACAGCCAAACATAGCGGACCATTTCCGTACTTGAGGAAGGCCAACTGGAGCGTCAACAGCACAGAGTGCATCAGAGAACCGAGGACCTGGTACAGGGCCAATCGGTAGACCAGTTTTTTGTACAGACCGTAAGCGAAGACCAGTACCACCGCTGACGCGCAGATGAGCGTCGAAACGATCCCGAGTGATCCGAGTATCAAGAGTGGCGCTCTCTGTGCCGTTGCATCGACGTCTCCACCCATCTCATCGCCTACGCCCGCAACGCTATGTGCGCAGTAAAAAAATTTTTTTACTGCACGCAATAATTATATAGTAAAGAACCAGTTGTATAGTAATTACGGTAATTCCAGCGATATGAAACAAAGGTCCATGCATTCAAAGATTTATTGCCCTGGCTCATTTGTTGGGGGAGATATTAATATTTCTGAAGAATCGGAACCATATCACACAGGGAAAAAGTTGAAAATACAATGGTTATTTTACCATGTTTTACCATTCTCTACAACATAGAACCAGTGGCGGATCCAGGGGGGGGGGTCTAAGGGGTCTAAAGACCCCCCCCTCGGCCCGACCAGCTATGAATAAATTAACTAATGAATACTTAATTACATGATTGACGAGTTGAAAAACGAAGCGTTTAGTGAACGCGAGTGAACTGATTAGCATTCGACCCAAAGTGTGTGTGAGTGTGTGTGTGTGTGTGTGTGTGTGGGGGGGTCTAAGCCAAGGCCCTCCAAGCGTGTTTAATTAGTATACTGCTGCGCGATGGAATGGTGCGATCAAGAAGTAATTAGCGATCAAAGAAGATAGTTTACCTGGTAGAGCTAAATCAAGTAGGTATATAATACTATTAACGGTAAACGTGTGTGTCGTTTAGACCAGAATACAGTCACAATGGCTTTGCGTAGAGTTTTCTATTCGCTATCCTTATAAGACCACGTTGACTCACGCAGGCTTCTACGCGCGTATATTAATCAATTCCCCCTTGCTAGCTATCAATATTGAGTACACTTTAAAAGTATGCTTATTATCATGCTAAATGAACGCAAAAGTGAAAAAGCGGCTGGGGCACTGGGGGAGCTTAGCGCTCCCCCAGACCCCCTAGCTGTTACGGGAGGGGGCACGCCCCCTCCCGTACCCACCCCCGCTTGTGAATATAATTATTAGACCCCCCCTTCCAGAAATCCTGGATCCGCCGCTGAGAACAACCATGGTTTTTTGAAATACATCGTTGCTGCTACACGTTGTTGTAAAAATTACAACAAATTACAACATTCGAGTGATGTACCATGACAAAACGTTGTAAGCTATTGCAATTGGGCAAACTAACGTAGTGAAACATTGCGTAATTACAAATACAAGGGTTTACAATGGTTACAAATTATTGATCACGTGACTCCTTACTTAAAGAAATCTGCTTTTTGCGACGTAACACGTGATGGTTGGTCTTTGTGTCAGGAGGACAGAAAGTTGAGTATCTCTTGTCTTTTGAACAACATGCTACTCAGCTTGTGCGTTAATCTTTCATTCTCGCATCAATCGTAAATGGGGTTTGGGAGGAGCGGTGTTTGAAGAAGTGCGTGCGTGTACTCAGTATGCTGGGCGGCGTTAGATAAGTGCGATTGTGTGTGCATGTGCGTTTCTATTCTAGACCACTTTCATCTTGTTTAGTGCGCAACGCTTTCGCTATTTACATATATAGGTGCGTGACGGCATGTGTTGGCCTACAAGTGTGCATTCTAATACATTCTTGTCTTGCTTCCCTTCATGCCCTCAGTAAGTGCGCAACAGTGCTGGCCTTCTACTAATCTGAATCAATGCCAATACACCTGTGTATGTGACGGTGGTCCGACATAGGGTGAGTCAACTGTTCACTCTTCTATGTGTTTACATGTACAGTAATGTAATCAGAACATTCCCTGGTATGGGTGTGTATTGTATGTCAGCTAGTGTTGCCCTTCTGACAGAGCTGTCTCTGTGATGGGGAGGGAGTGTGATCTTGTTGTGACACTTTGGGTGTCTTTCCTCTTGTGCCTGTGTAGCGTTCTGTATGTGTATGTGGTGATTAATTAGAATATCAAGCCAACCGTATGTCGGCTAGTGTTGCCCTTCTGACAGAGCTGTCTCTGTGATGGGCAGGGAGTGTGATCTTGTTGTGACACTTTGGGTGTCTTTCCTCTTGTGCCTGTGTAGCGTTCTGTATGTGTATGTGGTGATTAATTAGAATATCAAGCCAACCGTATGTCGGCTAGTGTTGCCCTTCTGACAGAGCTGTCTCTGTGATGGGCAGGGAGTGTGATCTTGTTGTGACACTTTGGGTGTCTTTCCTCTTGTGCCTGTGTAGCATTCTGTATGCGTATGTGGTGATTAATTAGAATATCAAGCCAACCGTATGTCGGCTAGTGTTGCCCTTCTGACAGAGCTGTCTCTGTGATGGGCAGGGAGTGTGATCTTGTTGTGACACTTTGGGTGTCTTTCCTCTTGTGCCTGTGTAGCGTTCTGTATGTGTATGTGGTGATTAATTAGAATATCAAGCCAACCGTATGTCGGCTAGTGTTGCCCTTCTGACAGAGCTGTCTCTGTGATGGGCAGGAAGTGTGATCTTGTTGTGACACTTTGGGTGTCTTTCCTCTTGTGCCTGTGTAGCGTTCTGTATGTGTATGTGGTGATTAATTAGAATATCAAGCCAACCGTATGTCGGCTAGTGTTGCCCTTCTGACAGAGCTGTCTCTGTGATGGGCAGGGAGTGTGATCTTGTTGTGACACTTTGGGTGTTATTCCTCTTGTGTCTGTGTAGCGTTCTGTATGTGTATGTGGTGATTAATTAGAATATCAAGCCAACTGTATGTCGGCTAGTGTTGCCCTTCTGACAGAGCTGTCTCTGTGATGGGCAGGGAGTGTGATCTTGTTGTGACACTTTGGGTGTCTTTCCTCTTGTGCCTGTGTAGCATTCTGTATGCGTATGTGGTGATTAATTAGAATATCAAGCCAACCGTATGTCGGCTAGTGTTGCCCTTCTGACAGAGCTGTCTCTGTGATGGGCAGGGAGTGTGATCTTGTTGTGACACTTTGGGTGTCTTTCCTCTTGTGCCTGTGTAGCGTTCTGTATGTGTATGTGGTGATTAATTAGAATATCAAGCCAACCGTATGTCGGCTAGTGTTGCCCTTCTGACAGAGCTGTCTCTGTGATGGGCAGGGAGTGTGATCTTGTTGTGACACTTTGGGTGTTATTCCTCTTGTGTCTGTGTAGCGTTCTGTATGTGTATGTGGTGATTAATTAGAATATCAAGCCAACTGTATGTCGGCTAGTGTTGCCCTTCTGACAGAGCTGTCTCTTTGATGGGCAGGGAGTGTGATCTTGTTGTGACACTTTGGGTGTCTTTCCTCTTGTGCCTGTGTAGCGTTCTGTATGTGTATGTGGTGATTAATTAGAATATCAAGCCAACTGTATGTCGGCTAGTGTTGCCCTTCTGACAGAGCTGTCTCTGTGATGGGCAGGGAGTGTGATCTTGTTGTGACACTTTGGTGTCTTTCCTCTTGTGCCTGTGTAGCGTTCTGTATGTGTATGTGGTGATTAATTAGAATATCAAGCCAACCGTATGTCGGCTAGTGTTGCCCTTCTGACAGAGCTGTCTCTGTGATGGGCAGGGAGTGTGATCTTGTTGTGACACTTTGGGTGTCTTTCCTCTTGTGCCTGTGTAGCGTTCTGTATGTGTATGTGGTGATTAATTAGAATATCAAGCCAACCGTATGTCGGCTAGTGTTGCCCTTCTGACAGAGCTGTCTCTGTGATGGGCAGGGAGTGTGATCTTGTTGTGACACTTTGGGTGTCTTTCCTCTTGTGCCTGTGTAGCATTCTGTATGCGTATGTGGTGATTAATTAGAATATCAAGCCAACCGTATGTCGGCTAGTGTTGCCCTTCTGACAGAGCTGTCTCTGTGATGGGCAGGGAGTGTGATCTTGTTGTGACACTTTGGGTGTCTTTCCTCTTGTGCCTGTGTAGCGTTCTGTATGTGTATGTGGTGATTAATTAGAATATCAAGCCAACCGTATGTCGGCTAGTGTTGCCCTTCTGACAGAGCTGTCTCTGTGATGGGCAGGGAGTGTGATCTTGTTGTGACACTTTGGGTGTCTTTCCTCTTGTGCCTGTGTAGCGTTCTGTATGTGTAAGTGGTGATTAATTAGAATATCAAGTCAGCTGCATGTCGGCTAGTGTTGCCCTTCTGGGCAGGGAGTGTGTTCTTGTTGCAAAGTAGTTACCATTGAAGAAGTGTGCATATGCATTGTTAACTGGTCCATACACAAGAAGGGCTGTAATCTGCACTATCCATTCAGTACCTTCAGACTGGTGATCTTGCACTGCCACATACTCACCTACTCTGTACATAGTAGCTATGCCATTAACTGTTGATTTATACCACCTTTTTGAAGGCACGTGCCACATTATGCATGTTCATCATCTGGTTTGAGTGTTTTGTTTGCATATGGGGTAAGGGAGTCTTCAAAACTAGTGTGCTGTGTTTCGTATTCATCAGGATGGCCATTATCGATTATCATACCTTCTTCCTCCACAGGATGGCTGTCATTGACTGTTGTCATACCTCCCTCAACAGGACCTTCAACCTCCGCAAGACGCCTATCACTTTCCTCTAGAACTGATGGACTGCACTTGTATCGGAGAGCATGACTTACAGCTGTTCTTTTGTCACGCTGTTGGCCGTTACAAAGGGGGCAAGGACATGGAACCTGCTTCGTTCGTTTGGATTGAATTAATGCTGCGCACATTTATCTATGTGGTGCATAACGTGATATAGTCGGACAGGCAAATTTGTTTGTGTAAGTGCTTATCTTATTTCTTCGCACGTGATGAATGCGCGCGGTTTTGAATGAATAATTTAGCCGTCAACCGCTGGTAAGGTCATTCATTGTATGTAGCAGATGGAGATGGCCGGAGCAGACTATATAGTTGTTACAGTTGAGGGTGTAGAACAACTAGAGTTAGAAGATAACTCTGAAGGGCGCTTTACTCCTCTCTCGACTCGTTAATCGGAGTGCCCACCTCTGGTTTGCGGTACAATTCGCGGTATCGTGGTGTGCGCGTGGAGAACGGCCAATTGATGAGGCCATACGACGGTTGGCAGTCGGAAGGAAGAGTGTATATAGTGCTAGTGAAGGCAAACCAGCAAGTTTCTGCAGAGCCGCAAATGAAGTCAACAACTTGAAGCGTCCTCTAAAATCGGTACTGATGTAATCAATGTAACGGATATCTAATGAATGAACCATGCCACACACGCACACACACACACAAAACGTTTTTTTTACTGTGCCACAGGGCAGTCACGAGTTACCAACTACTGAGGATTTCGAAACGGTTTGCAAATAGCTATATGGTGCTGCTTGCGTTTCATTGCTGTTGCTTTCTTTATCATAGGTTCCATCCCCACCAAGCAGTCACGTCACTCCAGAAGCTGCCAAAAGGTTTATTTATTTTTTAATTGCAGGTTCACAACTGTTGTGCGTGTGCTAGAAAATCTCTGTGTTGCAAAAACACATGCACGCGTGCAGTATACCTCTACCTCTGTGACTGATTTGCCTTGCAGTACATCACATTCAAGTCAGCCAGCAACAACAAAGCAGGTATCTACACCATCCAGATCGCAAATGGAGCTACCATTGAGAGCAGGTACAAATAGGCGCACTGCTCTGTCAGGATCGGAGGTATGCACTTTGCATGCATGTAAGAAATTATCATTCCAATTAATACACAACATTTAGTCAACAGCTAAACAGTGTCTTGTGAGCAAATTCATATGATGCAGTTCAATCACCTCAATTACTCATTAGGGTTTGGAATTGAGTGGTGCAGATTGTGGTGATGAAAGGTCTGACTATGAGCTACAGAGAGCTAGGTCGATCAGGCTCAACAAAGAATTTCTACATAGCCAACAAATGGTATGTTCAGGTTACAAAATATCCAGTTTTACTTTCAATTCTAATAGATCGCAAATGTCGTGGATGAAGCTGATGCTGTTCTGGTTACCAAAAAGTGGTGGAGTAGGAGTCATGCTACAAAACCAAGCCTTAATTCAGTGGTATCAGCAATTGATGATGCTGGCTTCCAAGGCCAAAGAAGAACTGTACGTTGAGAGAAATGATGGCACATGTTGGAAACCGGCTAGTGGAAGAAAAAAGGGTTACCCTTAACAGAGCTGCTGGGCTATCAAAAGAAGACACTATACTGTAGTGCGTGTATTGCTGCTATATGGTTCGTAATTGAACGTTTTGGGAAACAAATTTTTTTGTGCACAATATTTGCATGCGGGTCTGGGTACGAGACGACAGGAAAGGCCTGGCACTGCGGGTCTGGGTACGAGACGACAGGAAAGGCCTGGCACGAGGCGTAGTACAACGTTGTTAAACGTTGTACAAACGTTGTAAAACGTGAATGCAATGATTGTATTCTATTGCCATTCATGCCGCGTGTAACGTTGAAATTTGATGTATTCTTACTGTAAATACGTTGTAATTCATAGTAAAATTTACAACCATTGTGAAAAATACAACCGTAGTAAAAGCACAATTTTGTTGTATTTCAAATAACGCATATACAATGTTTTACCACACGATATACACTGCATTACAACAAAAATACATTACATTTCTACCATCGTAAAATCATTTTTTTCCCTGTGTCAACTACAAGTAGTTACCCGCCAATCCATGTAGTTACCCGCCCAATCCGCAACTTTCTCGATTGAGCTAACTGATAAGCTGTGTAAAAGTTATCTTAACCAAACACTCCATCACTACGTACAGTGCATCTAAGGTTTGCTCGCCATCACAGCATGCCTACATGTACAGACTATACACTGTACGCACAACCCTGAATTTGACACCACAGCGTGACAGATTTATTGCAAAAGAACATACGAAACCAGAACACACTTAGAAGGTCATACTGATATAATGAGATGCGAGCAGCCACGGGTGGACTTCTCATTCCATGGCGACGTCATTCTCCTCAGTCTTGTCTGGTGACCTCTGACCTTCTGCTTGCTCTTCATCCTCACTCTCCTTCTGCTTGGACTCCACCTCATCTTTCATCTCCTCCTTACTCCCCTCACCTTGAGGTTCCTCCTCTGAATGACTATGGTTGCCTTGGTGCGCCTCCTCAACATCACTGCACATGATTATTAACACATGCACAATTATTAACACATGCACAATTATTAACACATGCACGATTATTAACCCATGTACAGTGTATGACTATTGGCTGCAACCTCACTGCATGATTATTAAACAAAGCAATCATTATTAATGCCTCACTCTACCACAGCAATCATTATTAATGACAGCCTCACTCTACGATTATTAAACACAGCAATCATTATTAATGATAGCCTCACTCTACAATTATTAAACACAGCAATCATTTTTAATGACAGCCTCACTCTACAATTATTAAACACAACACTGCACGAGTACCATTTTGCATGCAAGCATTGCTGCAGCTCTAGTCTCGTCCCCAGACCCAATATATGCAGCAGCGCATGGATTACATCACCGCTATTGCAAAAGCATATCAGGCTGGGGACGAGACTGCACTCAATTAACCCGTCACGCGTGCTGATGGCTGCCATGACGCACCTCCTCCTCCCCCTACCCCCTCTCTGTACAGAGTGGGTGTGTCTACTCGAGCATGTGTCTACTTGTACGTTGTCAATAAATTCACCGTAACACTCAATAAGCACAGGCACAGCGCCACCAACCTTTCTTCTGATTCGCTCTGAGAAGAGGCACTGGAGCCATCTTCAGCCCTAGGTGTGGGGGACGAGGACGGGAGTCCTGGCTCCACCCCTTCACCACTGGGCTTCCCCTCCTCCCCAGAGCTATCCTCGTCAGATATGAAGGCCTTTGATATGACTCGCTTTTTCTTCTTGCCAGATTGGGTTCCCTCCCCTTCTTCATCGACCCTGCACACATGAACGTGTACGCTATCATGTACGTCTCCATGACCCCACACCCCACTCTCACACACACACATACATGTACTATTCACAACTTTGTACAGCTACATACATGTATGTACATGTACATGTACACACACATACACACCACAAACACACATACAACACTTGTATGTACACACCACACACATAAACACCACACACCACACGCATACATGTACAACACTGTACACACATACACACACCACACACATACAAACACCTCACACATACACACCACACACATATACACACTTTGCTCTCTTCTTCTCCCTCCCTCCAGCTCCGCTCTTTCTCCTCCGCCTGCATCGGCAAAGTATTGCATCAGGTGTGCTCCAATAAGAATTGCACCGCACTCACTTTGACTCTCCCCCTGCCTTGTTCTCATCACTGTCAGCTTGCTCTGATGACGTAACCTTCTTCCGAGACCTGCACACAAACAAGTATATGTACATCTACAGTACATGTGCAGATTTGTATCCTCTCGAACCGAACCAAAATCGTAAATGAGGTTCGTTAAATAGTTCTGTAGCTAAAATGTACCCCCCCTCCCCCACTACACCAAGGGTCATTTCATGTCAAGTCAAACAACATATGCACCTCATGTTCCAAATTTGGCTCAATTTTTCCATATACTGTATATTGGTCTTCATATGAGTTCACATTTCCCAATTATGTATGTTCATAACCTTAATGGTTGTAGGATAACGCAACATTGAATAATTAATTAGTTTGCTGATAAGCTCAACTTTGCAATGCAATAACTTGATCCACACTACGAGTACAGTTACATGTTGGGTATCAAATCAGAGGTCATGATACCTAGGATAAGCATTTTGGTGGGAAATGAAAGGGTTAAATAGACAATGGTTCCACAGCACTGATTACATAATTACTGTATGAAGAAGGTTGATAATCATCAAATAAATTTAACCACATTAAGTGGAAACCTAAGCTACACCTTTCTAAAAAATAAAAATGTTGATTATCAATAACCCCTGCTCTCTGTGAATTGTTTTATGCTTGGCAGCCATTTTGGGTTGATATAACAGAGAGTAGGTTACAATTTAACCACAGTTGTCATAACCAATTTAACAACAGTACCAAGGTTGTTAAATTGATTTTGATAACGGTGGTTATATTGTAACGCCTCTCTGTTATATCAACCCAAAATGGCTGCCAAGCATAAAACAATTCACTGAGAGCAGGGGTTAACATTTTATTTTGTAGAAAGGTGTAGCTTAGGTTTCCACTTAATGTGGTTAAATTTATTTGATGATTATCAACCTTCTTCATACAGTAATTATGTAATCAGTGCTGTGGAACCATTGTCTGTTTAACCCTTTCATTTCCCACCAAAATGCTTATCATACATTGATTCTAGGTATCATGACCTCTGATTTGATACCCAACATGTAACTATACTTGTAGTGTGGATCAAGTTATTGCATTGCAAAGTTGAGCTTATCAGCAAACTAATTAATTATTCAATGTTGCGTTATCCTACAACCATTAAGGTTATGAACATACAAAATTGGGAAATGTGAACTCATATGAAGACCAATATATATGGAAAAATTGAGCCAAATTAGAAACATGAGGTGCATGTTGTTTGACTTGACATGAAATGACCCCCAAGCAACCAACCTCCTCCTCTTCTTTGCACTGGGAGCAGCTGTCTCTCCTCCTCCATCCCCCTCCCCCTCACTATAGATCTCTCCAGCTGCACCTTTCTGTTGGCAAGGCAGGCATGGTTCTCATTTCCAGTTGTCAAGAAACAATGAAAAGGGGGAAAAAGAAAACTTCTATGCATCTGTACAGCTACATGTAATAAAATCCAGATACATGTACACTGCACATGCATTGTGTGCACACATACACACATCTGTACATGTAACTTTACAGTGCACACACTGCAGATGAGGTACCTTCTTCCTCCCAGGTGTCTTGGCTTTCGGTTCGGGAGTCTCCTCTCTGAACTGAAGCAGGTTCTGTGTCTTCAGCTTGAACTGCTGCCTCACCTCCTCCATCTTCTGTGCCTGGAGGTCCCTTTCGCGAGCCTTCTCTTGCTGCAAGGACAAAACCAAAAACAAGTGGACAGCTTCCCATGCAAGCCTATAGGGCTGGACAGCTTCCCATGCAAGCCTATAGGGCCGGACAGCTTCCCATGCAAGCCTATAGGGCCAGACAGCTTCCCATGCAAGCCTATAGGGCCGGACAGCTTCCCATGCAAGCCTATAGGACCGGACAGCTTCCCATGCAAGCCTATAGGGCTGGACAGCTTCCCATGCAAGCCTATAGGGCCGGACAGCTTCCCATGCAAGCCTATAGGGCTGGACAGCTTCCCATGCAAGCCTATAGGGCCAGACAGCTTCCCATGCAAGCCTATAGGGCCAGACAGCTTCCCATGCAAGCCTATAGAGGGACATAGCAGCAACCTCGGTTCTACACTTTAAACCAGACCACTTTAAATCATCCCTTTTTTATTATTTGGGATGGGAGAAGAAATTTCATCTCCCGTCCCAAAAAATACAAAGGGGTGGGGCATTCAGCTGTCTCTATATGATTGCCCCACCTCTCTCCAAAGCAATGCATTGTAATGACATCAAGTAATGGTACAAATGCAACACGAACAAATTACACGTACATGGTATTGTAGACAAATGAAAGTTAGTGTTCCCCTAGATGCCTGTCCTATCAGGGCTACTCTCCCCAGTCCCCACCCTGGGTTACACCTGCTCTACACTATAACTCTGACACAATAAAAATACATCCACAAGACAGCGGGAACAAATTGTATTTTTTACATTATTCTTCTCTTCAAAACACAAATACACGCAATATACCCCACCTCTTCCTCGATCTGTTTCTGTCGGATGACCTCCCTCTCCTTCTCCTGCTTCTCCCTGAGCAGCCTCTCCTCGTCGTCCACCTTCCTTGCCCTGGCCACATGGTGCTGGGCCTGGCTCAGGTAGTCAGCACACTTGCGGGCCTCGTGGGTAGCAAAGTTGAGGTCAAACTTCATGCGATCCCCTTCCTTGCTCAAGTAGACAAAGAACCTTACGGGGGTGCGTTAGATAGAAGGTAAATGAAGATCATACACTAGCAGGGTGTGCGTTAGATGGAGTTATGAAGATCATACCAGCAACGCTAAAGTCCTATCGTGCTACAACACGTATGTACAGGGATATGCAGTGTGTACCCAAATATGCTGACAGTGGGCAAACGAAGCCACCCCACCTCACACTGATGGGTACACAGAGCATAGTTGCTCATTGATGAGATGCCCATACATGTACACTGACGCACACGCACACACACACACGCACGCACGCACGCACGCACGCACGCACGCACGCACGCACGCACGCACGCACGCACGCACGCACGCACACACACACACACACACACACACACTGTTCACCCTCATACCTCTGGGCCATCTCCAGTTCCCTGACTGCACCCACCACCTGGGGGAGCTTGCTGGTCTCATTCCTGAGCACAGCAATGGCCGACCTCTGTTCCACCAGGGCCAGGTTGAACAGAAGGAGGGAGTCATTTGGAGCAATGTGACGTGCCTGCATTTGAAGAGCATACAGGTTTTCTACATGTACCTAGAGACTGCAGTACATGTGTGCACAAGATGTACTGTATTGCGCAGTACATGTACATACATGTACAAACACCGTGAATCGGGAGGACGCTAAGATTTAATGAGAAAAACACCTACATGTATTGCCATACAAGGGTGTGACCATGAAATCAAAATTGAGACAGAAACCTAGTCCAAGTTTTCCCCACTGTATACATGTACAAGTGTCAAAGGTTGATACCCTACAATCCACCCTACACTGTGCACCACTCAAAAACCACACTCCCTCCCTTCCACACCACACCACACATACCACTCACACAACTTCACGTGTACACCACATTTTTACCTACATGTAATGGCTATACATGCACCTTTTATCCCACCAGAGCTCAAAATCCTGTACATTGTGTGTACATGTATATGTGTGTGTGTGTGGGTGTGGCTTACTTTAAGAAGTGTTTGCTTGCAGTCCTCCAGCCTCCCAGACATGAAGTAGGCTCTGGACAAGTAGAGCAACACATCCGTGTTGTGGAAACTGTAGAACTTCTTCAAACAGTTCTCGTACTGAGAGGGCAAGGGAAGGGTTCTCGTACTGAGAGGGCAAGGGAAGGGTTCTCGTACTGAGAGGACAAGGGAAGGGTTCTCGTACTGAGAGGACAAGGGAAGGGTTCTCGTACTGAGAGGGCAAGGGAAGGGTTCTCGTACTGAGAGGGCAAGGGAAGGGTTCTCGTACTGAGAGGGCAAGGGAAGGGTTCTCGTACTGAGAGGGCAAGGGAAGGGTTCTCGTACTGAGAGGGCAAGGGAAGGGTTCTCGTACTGAGAGGACAAGGGAAGGGTTCTCGTACTGAGAGGGCAAGGGAAGGGTTCTCGTACTGAGAGGGCAAGGGAAGGGTTCTCGTACTGAGAGGGCAAGGGAAGGGTTCTCGTACTGAGAGGAAGGAAGGGTTCTCGTACTGAGAGGGAAGGGGTTCTCGTACTGAGAGGGCAAGGGAAGGGTTCTCGTACTGAGAGGGCAAGGGAAGGGTTCTCGTACTGAGAGGGCAAGGGAAGGGTTCTCGTACTGAGAGGGCAAGGGAAGGGTTCTCGTACTGAGAGGGCAAGGGAAGGGTTCTCGTACTGAGAGGGCAAGGGAAGGGTTCTCGTACTGAGAGGGCAAGGGAAGGGTTCTCGTACTGAGAGGGCAAGGGAAGGGTTCTCGTACTGAGAGGACAAGGGAAGGGTTCTCGTACTGAGAGGGCAAAGGAAGGGTTCTCGTACTGAGAGGACAAGGGAAGGGTTCTCGTACTGAGAGGACAAGGGAAGGGTTCTCGTACTGAGAGGACAAGGGAAGGGTTCTCGTACTGAGAGGGCAAGGGAAGGGTTCTCGTACTGAGAGGGCAAGGGAAGGGTTCTCGTACTGAGAGGAAAAGGGAAGGGTTCGGAAAGGCACATGTGTACGTATGTCTTGTGTAATACTAATTACCAGCAGTGCTTAAAATGGTGACTCCAGATAATGTCTCCATGGTAACATGCTTGTAGTACAGCATAAGCAAGTACACATGAATGCACATGAATACAAATAAACATACATGTACACCACACACACACACACACACACACACACACACACACACACACACACACACACACACACACACACACACACCAGTATACTGTACAGACACATATCGCAAATATACTGTACACACAAGCACACACACATACCTGTACGCACACGGATGACACAGTACACACTGTATGTACACGCACGTAAGCACATGCTCCACATGTAATTTACATTATGAAAACCTGCACAGCTCCCAACAGCGCACGCACGTACCATCTGTATGGCGCTGATGTATTGCTTCTGCTCCACGTAGATGTGGGCCAGGTTGAGCCACACGTCGGGCATGTCAGCTGTGGCCTCCCTCACCTGGGCAAACACATCCCTGGCCTCCCTGAAGAACCCCTTGTGTGCCAGCACTGCACCTGGAGGAGGTGGCCAATGAACGTATGACACCAACAGTGGTGTTGGGAACCCTCCCCCCAATCGTGGACATTTTGTATACGAAGTACATGGAATTAATATTGAACAGACCCCTACTTGGTCCCCCCCCCCCCCCCCCCCCAAAATCATATTTGCATACATGTACCTCAGCCACCACAGTATCTGTAAGAGTAGCAATGTACAGAGGTGTGTGTCAATGTACAGAGGTGTGTGGCAATGTACAGAGATGTGTGGCAATGTACAGAGGTGTGTGTCAATGTACAGAGGTGTGTGGCAATGTACAGAGGTGTGTGTCAATGTACAGAGATGTGTGGCAATGTACAGAGGTGTTACTTTTGATTTTAATTAATTAGCAAACAACAATACTCCATGATGTTACCTGTACTAACATTACATGTACCTTTCTCCTTTTCAAGTGCTTTAGATTACAAGCAGCTCCACATCCATACACAGAGACACATGCACACACACACACACACACACACACACACACACACACACACACACACACACACACACACACACACACACACACACACACACAGACACATGCACACACACACCCACAGAGACACATGCACACACACACACACACACACAGGCTCCTCCCCTTACCAATCCCGTTGGCGGCATAAAGATTCCTTGCATCTTTGTGTAGGACATCCTTGTAGTAGCCTAGGGACCTCTCCAGATGCTTCTTGTCCTTGGTGCGGTCCCTGGCACTGGTGTGCAGGGTCTGGAGCCACACGTTGCCCAGGGAGAGGTTGGAGTACGTGTCACTCTTGGTCTCCGGGTTCTTCAGGATGCGCTCAAACTTCTTCTGCCCTGGACCCCACTCGTGTTTGGCCAGGTGGAGGTTTCCAATTAGAGCCCACGCATCAGCGTGTTCCTGTATTTCGGTGCGCAAGGGTGGTGAGTATGTACAGGACTTCAAACACGTTCACAATCACTGCAGCACACATGTACACGTTTCCAATTAGTGCCCATGTTCCTACATTGACCCTGGCACCACACCCACAACTATTGCTTCAAGTACCTTCACAAACACCAAGCACACACACACACACACACACACACACACACACACACACACACACACACACACACACACACACACACACACACACACACACACACACACACACACACACACACACACACGCACACACACCTGATTCTTCTGCAGCGCCTCCTTGAACCAATCCGATGCCTCGTAGATCTGCTCCCGGTCCCTGGCCATGCAGCCCAGCCTGAGGTAGCAGTCCACGTAGCTAGGGTGCTCCTTCAGGATGCCCTTGTACAGCTGCTCCGCCCTCTCAAAATCGCACAGCTCCTCGTAGAGCCGGGCCAGGTTGTAGTTGATGGAGACGGTGATGTTGGAGTAGTAGGTCTCGTCCTGGAGCCTCTCCTGCCTGCATCGATCCAGCGTCTGCTCATAGTAGGACTGGGGAGGAGGAGGGAGGAGAGGAAGAGGAGGGAGGAGAGGAGGAGGAGGGAGGAGGGAGGAGAGGAGGAGGAGGGAGGAGAGGAGGAGGAGGGAGGAGGAGGAGGAGGGAGGAGAGGAGGAGGAGGAGAGGAGGAGGAGGGAGGAGAGGAGGAGGAGGGAGGAGAGGAGGAGGAGGAGGGAGGAGAGGAGGAGGAGGGAGGAGAGGAGGAGGAGGGAGGAGAGGAGGAGGAGGGTGGAGAGGAGGAGGAGGGAGAAGTAGGAGTTAATGTTAGGTGCCAGTGAAATTGGACTGGGGAGGAGGGGGAGATTAATGGGTGGAGCATGTACGAAGAGATGGAGGGGAAGATGGGTGTGATGACCACCTGCCAACATTGCCACACACACACACACGCACGCACGCACGCACGCCGCACACACACACACACACACACACACACACACACACACACACACACACACACACACACACACACACACACACACACACACACACACACACACACACACACAAACCTTGGCCTCCTCGTAGTTTCCGAGTCTGAAGTGAAGTGCAGCAATGTTGTTGAGGATCTCTGGTGGAACCTCAGCCCCTACAGTCTCCTTGAGCATCTGGGAGGCCTTCTGGTAGGCTTGCAGAGATGCCTGAATGGCAGAGACAGACCCACACACACACACACACTGGCTCAACAATGATCTCCAGCCCAACTAAGTGACAGTACACACAGCAATCACACACCAATGAACGACATTTGTTTAAGGTCATTTGCAACCTGGTTATTTCGTTTCTTTCCCCACCAATGTACACAGTAGGGAATACTGTACACACACTGTGTATACAGTACACTACACATCATTAGAACATCAATCTAGCCAACTTGTTGGAACTAATGATCCAATAGGATAAGGGAGTTTCACCACACCCCCTCACCACTGCCTCCCTCACTACCCCTTCACACCACACCCCCTTACCACTGCCTCCCTCACCACTGCCTCCCTCACGACCCCTTCACACCACACCCCCTCACCACTGCCTCCCTCACGACCGCTTCACACCACACACCCTCACCGGTATATCCATTTGCTCCAAGATGCTGGCCAGCTCTATCAAGGCCTCCACATCATCAGGCGTTTCCTCTGTGACCTTCTTCAGGTGGTCCTGAAAATGACATCATATCCTGACCACACCCACTCAAAACCTGTGTAACCATTCTTCAAATGCACTGTACTGCTTTAAAGAACTGACATGCCTCTCAGAGCTGCCCAATGTTTCATTAAAAGTTAGTAATGAAGCCTTACAGTACATCTACATCAATCACTCATAACAATCACACATTTGTATCACCTACATGGAAAATCCACTAGCCACACACCTCCATTACCAGCACACACCTCCATCACCAGCACACAACTCACTCTCGCCGCTTCTCTCTTCTTTGGGTCTGGGGACGAGGCATACAGGGACCCCAGTATCTTGAGTGTCTCGTAGTTGTTTGGCTGTGAGGCCAGGACCTTCTCCAGGCATACTGCTGCATTCTCAGTGTCCCCTCGGGCTATGTACATCTGCCCAAGACCATAGTGGGGCAGGACGTAACCTCCAGAGGCAAACTGGGTAGCCTGGTAGTAGTACTGGAATGCCTGGTCATGATCCCCCTGCAGAGGTACATGCATCACCATGGTGACTGTAGAGGTACACCCATCACCATGGTGACTGTAGAGGTACACGCATCACCATGGTGACTGTAGAGGTACACACATCACCATGGTGACTGTAGAGGTACACACATCACCATGGTGACTGCAGGGGTACACGCATCACCATGGTGACTGCAGAGGTACACGCATCACCATGGTGACTGTAGAGGTACACCCATCACCATGGTGACTGTAGAGGTACACCCATCACCATGGTGACTGTAGAGGTACACCCATCACCATGGTGACTGTAGAGGTACACGCATCACCATGGTGACTGCTGAGGTACACGCATCACCATGGTGACTGCAGGGGTACACGCATCACCATGGTGACTGCAGAGGTACATGCATCACCAGGGTGACCACAGGGGTACATGTAAGGTCTGTCCCCCTAACAACATTCACTGTAGATGTAAACCTCCCCCCCCCTCCCCCCTTCCCCCTGGCAACACCCCTCCCCCCTAGCAACCCACCTGAATGTGGAAAGCTCTGGCCAGCTGGTAGCAGCTCTCAGCTTGCATGGCCTCCACATCAGTGCCATGGAAGGCGTGCAGGGCAAGATGCTGGACCTTCGCATAGTCCTGCACGTGAACACACCCCACATGTCACCAGCACACATCATCATGTCACATCACCACACATACATGTACCATCAACACACCCACCCACACCCACATACCACACTCCCACACATACAGACCATGGGGGCTACTATCCCACCATATTACACCACACACCACCAGCATCGCACAGTGTACCTTCTTGAAGAAGAAGTGGTCAGCCAAATGGTTGAGCACCATGGGATTGGAGGAGTCAATAGTGTAGGCCTTGGAGAGAAGCTCCACCCCTTTCTTTATGGAGTCGTGGTTCTTGCTGTTGAGCTCGAGGACGGCCAAGCCAACGAGGGCTCCCACACACTTCTTGTCCAGGTCCAATGCCCGCTGGAAGGCCAGTCTGTGTGGATAGCGTAGGAGTGTATAGGCACCAGGGGAAACACACACGCATACTGCTCACGCGTACAGTGTGTGCGTGTGGTGTGTGTGTGCGAGCCGGAACGCGGAGCACATGCTACACTGCATACATGTGTGCGTTGTAGAGGCATACTTGCGTGCATTCTAATAAGAGCTCACTGTACAGACCCACCTTGCCTTCTCCGAGTTGCCAAGCTTCAAGAAGCAGTGACCCATTCCAAGCCTCACAGCTCCTAACAAACGGCACAATCCGGTAATGTACGCATGTAACTTGTACACACCTGTTATACTGTAGGTATGTTAGATGTTACATACATGTACAGTGTATGCTAGATAGATATGTGTACACCACACCTTTACATACACGTACCATACACGTACACCACACCTTTACATACATGTACCATACATGTACACCACACCTTTACATACACGTACCATATACGTACACCACACCTTTACATACATGTACACCACACACACTGCTCTGTAAGTCTATATATGGCGTTGTGCACACAAGTACCTGGGCAGTTTGGGTTAGTGCGAAGGGCCTTCTTGTAGAATGCCAGGGCACCCTTGAAGTCCTTCTTGTTGAAGGAAATGCACGCTTTCCCTAGCAAAGCCGGGATGCTTTCTGGTGACTAATGGGTGGGTGGGTGAGTGGGTGGGTGGGTGGGTGAGTGGGTGAGTGGGTGAGTGGGTGGGTGAGTGGGTGGGTGGGTGAGTGGGTGAGTGAGTGGGTGGGTGGGTGGGTGAGTGAGTGGGTGGGTGAGTGAGTGGGTGAGTGAGTGGGTGAGTGGGTGGGTGGGTGAGTGGATGAGTGGGTGGGTGAGTGGGTGGGTGAGTGGGTGGGTGGGTGAGTGGGTGAGTGGGAATGCCACATGTGAGAAGAGAGGAGGGAAGGACAGGTAACTTTAATCATGTACTAATTTGTATGCCATATTAGTGTTTTTAGATACAAACATAAACTAGTATTAATTAATTGTTGCCATAAAATAAGGATATAGCTTTTAATCGAATCCAAATAGCTATCTCCTGTAGTCTAATGCAATAGCTATCCCCTGTAGTCTAATGCAATAGTTATCCCCTGTAGTCTAATGCAATAGCTACCCCCTGTAGTCTAATGCAATAGCTACCCCCTGTAGTCTAATGCAATAGCTACCCCCTGTAGTCTAATGCAATAGTTATCCCCTGTAGTCTAATGCAATAGCTACCCCCTGTAGTCTAATGCAATAGCTACCCCCTGTAGTCTAATGCAATAGCTACCCCCTGTAGTCTAATGCAATAGCTACCCCCTGTAGTCTAATGCAATAGCTACCCCCTGTAGTCTAATGCAATAGTTATCCCCTGTAGTCTAATGCAATAGCTACCCCCTGTAGTCTAATGCAATAGCTACCCCAGGCTGTAGTCTAATGCAATAGCTACCCCAGGCTGTAGTCTAATGCAATTGCACATTACTGATGCATACAATACAAAAAAATGTCAAAAAGTAACTTCTTTTGACAGTATCGCTGTAGTACAACCAAAATACATAATGCCACATTAAAGCTAGTGAGGAAGTTGAGATTCCTTCCCCTCTAATCTATCTTCATCACGCGCTGCTCCTGTGTGAATGTCAAAAGGCTTGAACCATTGTGCACTAGCTCAAGCATAAACTAGCTTCGTGAAATCCCACCTCTCAGCTTCAAATTCAAGTAACAATGAATACTCGTATTTAGTAATGATTATTAATAAATTCGTAGCTAAATAAATGCAAGGCTAATTTTAATAATTCGAATTCGTATTAACCTTTTAATTTATACAGTATATTTAATTACATCGTCTGCTTTAAGGCAGGATCATGTGTGTCACACATGGTGAGTAAATAATGAATACATTCAGATGTCAAGTAACCAACGTATATGTGACGACTTGAATTACTTACCACAAGTATTCAAGACAAATGCTAACCATAAAATATCTGAACGAGTTTGAACAGCTGTCATACCTGCTGTAGCACAAAGTTGAACTGCGCCTCCGCTTGATCCATCTTGTCCCCTTCCAGCAGACAGAAGTAAGCCCTCCCCAGGAGGTGGTTTGGATCGTACATGACAATCTTGTCAGCAGTGGTGTACAAGAGTGTCGCCTGATGAGGGAGTGGGGAGGAGGGGCAGAAGGTGTGGTGTAGAGGTCAAAGTGGAGAGCAAGCAATGGAAGACCACTGATTACGTAAAGTCCCACGAGAGGTGCTGGTGGTGGAGGGTTATGGTAGACGACAGGAGGTGTGGGTGAAGAGGGAGGAGGGGCAGGGGTGGGTGAAGAGGGAGGGAAGGAGGGGGAGAAGGTGCAGGTGAAAAGGGAGGAGGGGTAAAGAGGAAGGAGTGGTGAGAGGGAAGGGAGAGAGGAGGGAGGGGAGAGGAGTACATGTACATATGCACTCAAGAGTGAGAAATGGTGAGGAAACCTCAGTAGAGGTACAAGATTACCCCGTAATAGCCCCTCCCCCCCCCTCTCCCCCCACATTCACACAGGGGCAGTCTCACCTGAGCAAAGAGCTCCTTCCTTTTCTCCTTCTGCTTCTCCTTCCTGGCCAGCTGAACGTAGTGAGCTGCCAGTGTATCCAAGGCAGCCATCTGGTCCTTCTCATGGTCCTTGTAGCTCACGTCCGCATCTGGGGGGAGGGGCACATGAGCCACTAAGACTAGTGGGGGAGGGGCACATGAGCCACTAAGACTAGTGGGGGGGGGGGGGGGAGGGTCACATGAACCACTAAGACTAGTGGGGGAGGGGCACATGAGCCACTAAGACTAGTGGGGGAGGGGCACATGAGCTACTAAGACTAGTGGGGGAGGGGCACATGAGCTACTAAGACTAGTGGGGGAGGGGCACATGAGCCACTAAGACTAGTGGGGGAGGGGCACATGAGCCATTAAGACTAGTGGGGGAGGGGCACACCCTAAGACTAGTGGGGGAGGGGCACATGAGCTACTAAGACTAGTGGGGGAGGGTCACATGAGCCACTAGGACTAGTGGGGGAGGGGCACATGAGCCACTAAGACTAGTGGGAGGAGGGGCACATGAGCCACTAAGACTAGTGGGGGAGGGGCACACCCTAAGACTAGTGGGGGAGGGGCACATGAGCTACTAAGACTAGTGGGGGAGGGTCACATGAGCCACTAGGACTAGTGGGGGAGGGGCACATGAGCCACTAAGACTAGTGGGAGGAGGGGCACATGAGCCACGAAGGCACATGAGGCCATGATGTAGAGGACCACATGAGAGGCAACTCAAAATGAAACGAATCTGTGTGTACTGTCCCAGTTATATTATGAAATTTACGAGGTAATGGTCATCGAAAGGTACATTACAGCAATGCTCATTTTGCATAATGCGTGATGTAATGTATTGTCGAAATGTATTGTCGAGTATGTCATCAAAAATAAATAATAACATACAATTTAACTATAGCACCCAATGTGTTGCACCTTCATGGGATGACACCACTGGTATGGCACAGACCACTCCCACAAAGACCTCGGGTTCCTCCCACAGGATACACCCCAAAGCATGAAAAATGCCCCCCCCCCCCCCCCCCCAGACATTGGATAATCCCAGGGCATGCACACACACTCACACACACACACACACACACACACACACACACACACACACACACACACACACACACACACACACACACACACACACACACACACACACAGAACATAAGTACACATGAACACATATTCAACGCGCACACCGACGCAAAATGACAGTAATTCTCACCTGTCCTGGATGTTTCCAAAACGCTCACAAAATCTTCATACTTTCCTTGCTTGTAGTAATGCAACTGCAAAAGATACGAATAAACGCGCGTGCAAGCCTTCGTATACACTATATGGACTCACTGCCAGGGCGACCCAAATATGAAGTGGAGCCCTTTCATCCCTCAAAATGCTTATGACCTCCTCTCCGTCAGGAAGCTGCTCAACGTCCAGCTCAATCACCTACATCAAAGGAGCACAAAATGTGAGCGCGCTCTAATTAGAATAATTCCACAGCGAGCGATTTTATGGCACTTACTTCATCTGTATCCCTGAGTGGAATCTCTATCGAAGTTGCAGTCGGTATGTAACGATTAGTCATGGTGTTCTCCGCACACAAGGTAAAAGCGAATTCCTAAAGGGTCGGGTACGAGGCTAAACTTCGCTCCACCCACCACATTGGGCCTCCGCCCACAAACAAAATTCCACGTGCTGGCAACGAACTGAAGTGAAACCTATGGCTATCACTCTGTTGCCTCTCTCACGGACGTCACGTGTTCTATCTGTCACGACGACGTTAAAAACGCACGTGTAACTAGCTGCTGTGAAGGGCACTTTTGCGAGCAGTGCATTAATCGGATTCAGCAAGACAGTTGTCCATTGTATCGAGAGAAACAGTTTGAAGCGGTGCCCAGTAAGAAGTGCAGCTTTAAGGCCCAATCGCTTGAGGTCTACTGCAAGATGATACGCGACCGCGCATTGGGACGCGAAGGGTGTGTTCCGTGCATTGGTGTCTAGTGCTGTCTACTACTCGCACGTCAAGCAAGGCTACTGTCTGAGCCACTCTGAGGTTGCCAAAGACCTCTAATGCTGATGTCCGCAATCAAGGCAGGGGTGCCGATGTTAGCCTCCTTCACCATTGGCTCGTGAATACTATTGAAGCCAGATCTCCCAGTGCATCTCGTACTTCATTGTGGTGTTCGATGACTAGCCCCTTTTTTTTTCAGTCTAGGGCATGCTCAAGATTTAGTGCAGCACTATGTCCGTGGCATTTTAAGCAAAGGACGCTGGTATCCTATTGCCAGTGCATGTCAGAATTCTTTTGCTCACTTCTTCATTGCATCCAAGGTGGCAAGAATAGAGTCTTGTGAGGCCTGGTCCTGATGTCAAATGTGAGGCCTGGTCCTGATGTCGAATGTGAGGCCTGGTCCTGATGTCAAATGTGAAGCCTGGTCCTGATGTCGAATGTGAGGCCTGGTCCTGATGTCGAATGTGAGGCCTGGTCCTGATGTCAAATGTGAAGCCTGGTCCTGATGTCGAATGTGAGGCCTGGTCCTGATGTCGAATGTGAGGCCTGGTCCTGATGTCGAATGTGTGGCCTGGTCCTGATGTCAAATGTTACAGTGCATACTAGATATGGCCTCAGCAAAGTGATATTGTTGTGGTCCGGCATTGATAAAGAACCCTGGCTTCCCTTTGATTGCATCCACAATTAAACTTCTTGACGTTTCATATGCCAGTTTCGGAAATAAATAACTCAAAAACTGCTGGCCAGAAAAATATATTCAGGGCATACCAAAAAGGAGCAAAAGCAGCACCACAATCAGGCACTATACCCTTTGTAAATCAGTATGTCCATTCAAACTAGTGATTTAGACAAGGCAGAAAAAGCAGCCAGCAGGTACTATTCCGGCTGCACTCAGCTTTGCTGAGTTTCATAATACATGAAATCCATTCTGTGACCTTGGACTGGATTCGAAATGTCTCATACTATCAGTGAACCCTCGCAGGAAACGACGACCACTGACCACATTTATGCCTAACGGACATTGGCTTCATCCTTGATAGTTGAATCAACTGTGAGCACGTAGTCTCGGTGCCCAGACCTTATATCACAGCACCGGATGTATTACATCATCGGTACGTCGTGAAAATAAGGTCTGGGAGAGAAGTCAAATGAAGTCGTTCTGAGCGCTTCGGAATGTTGGAGCTCCAATCAGAACGCAGGTATGCAATATAATTAAATTCCGAGCCCTAAATTAATATTAAATGGTTATTGTAATCAAAATGGATTTTTGATAAATCGTCAAATGCAGTGACTCGAGGATTCATCATCTGGAAGGATGCAAGTGTTGAAAACCATGGTGCATTCTTTCTTCATGTTTTAAGTTCATATTTTACATTTAGTAGTTTAAGAAAGTAATATTTTCCATGTGTAAATTGTAATTAACATTTATGAAGAGGCGTGTACATTTTCTTATTCAGATGCATTGATGGGCACTATAGAGCTTCAAGTTCATGATATTAGTGAACTTCTGTCTGCTCAATGTTCGAATAAAAAAGCCATCGACCGTGCTTACCAAATAAACAAAGTTTTGCAAAATGCAATATGGGACAGTTTGTGCATCACGGATATACATGTATTATAAAAAGTTATTAAAATGCATCGCGCGAACGGTTAACGCCATCGGCCTCCTATTTTCAACACGTCATAACAAACCATTTCTCTGTGGGAAAATATACTTTGGTGTCTTGCACAAGCACAGTGCTGACGTTACGAGGTCCGATACCCCATGGCGTTTAAAACCTCCACAACTTCAGGTATAGGAGCGTTCAAATCGCATCAAATTCGGTCTATATAGGTAGAGGGTCCCTGTTCGGTTCGTTAATTTTTACTTTATCCGTTATGGAGATACAGCTGCAAAGTTAATGCACATTTCCAGCGCGATTCGCACAATTATTGCATACAACCCGCGTTCCGTTCTCCCATTCCACAATAATTTCGATAACTTCTTTGTTCTGCCCATTCTCCGCCTTAAACTAAGCTATAGCCTCTCGGCTAGACGTTTGTAACTATTTTGCCTCACCTCGCAGTGAGTTTATGTGGGTAGATTAAGCGAAAAAAGAAAGAGAACTTCTCACTTCGCAAGACAATCTACCAAATTAACGGATCCCAGGGAATTCCAATGGTTGCAGTAATCTTGCGCCTCCCATTGCAGTATTCAACACGGCGCGCGTAAGGCTATTTGCTACGCACTCGCATACCTCTAGTCGTGTATAAAGCTTTCCAATCTGCCATAATCCTTGCTAAAATTCTTGTGCCTCGCCCACTTGGTTATACGATTGCAATGATTTCGGGTTGTTATTTCTTTACAGCTCAAACATAGTGCGTTTTTTCACGTACCGGTGATGGCCAGTGCTGTGATATAAGGTCTGGGAACCAAAACTAGCTCTTTGAACGCCAAGTGCATATATGCATGAAAACGAGAATTATCTGCCCACATTCATGCAGTGCTATGTGTTATATTGTGTTGATCAAAATCACTTTGAATATGCATGCAAGTGCAATACTGACATCTATATATGTAACCCCATAGTCATACAACATATGTGGTCTGTCACATTACGGATGGTCCCCCTATGATCGGTTTCCCCGGACCATCCGTGAGAACAGCAGGTGGTCCCCCCGGACCATCCACGACACTGTGAACGGTCCCCCTAGGACCATCAGTGGTGCCATGATGGTCCCACTCTGCCACAGATGGTCCCCTCAAATTAAAATAACATTAAGCGGATACAGTAAAAATAAATACTGACAATTTTTCACCGTACGCATGGTTCGTAGCTTACAGTATCGTCCAGAGCCAAATTTAAAAGCACTGTATTAGAGATTGTAATCATATGGACACTTTCCGTGAAAATTGCATCACGGATATATTGTAAAACGTTATAAAAATGCATCGCCTTTCAATCGCTATATAACTTACGAACGGTTAACGCTATCGGCTTCCCTATTTTCAACACGTCATACTGCACCATTTCTCTGTGTGAAAATACATTTGGCGTCTTGTACAAGCACAGTGCCGACGTTACGAGGTCCGATACCTCATGAGGTTCAAAACCTCCACAACTTCAGGTAGGAGCGCCTCAAATTCGGTATATACCTGTCGCGTGTTCGATTTATACTTTATCCGTTACGAAGATACAGCTGTGTAAAAGTTAATGCACATTTCCAGCTCAATTTATTGTATATGCAACCCGCGTTCCGTTCTCCCATTTCACAATAAATTTCGATAACTTCTTTGTTCCGCCCATTCTCCGCCTTAATCTAAGCTAGCCTCTCGGCTAGCCGTTTGCAACTTTTGTGCCTCACCAGGCAGTGAGTTTATGTGGGTAGATTAAGAGAAAAAAAGAAGGGAACTTCTAACTTCGCAAGACATCGTACCAAATTTAACGGATTCCAATGGTTGTAGTAATCTCGCGCCTCCCTAGGGAAACAAGGGGCTAACAATAAGGGAAAATGGAATAGTCCTATGATCAGTGCCGGATTTAGGGGGGGGGGCAAACGGGGCGGCTGCCCAGGGCCCACGGCTTTTTGAGGGGGCCCCACCGTTCTCATAATAATGATATTCATGTTTTTTTGGTTTATAATAACTCATACTAAAATTACTAATTAGTGTTAATTGAGCGAATTAACATGCATATGGAGCCGGAGCAAGAGACCGAGAATAGAAGTGCGCGAAGTGGAGCATCGAAACGAAAGAAGCGGAAAGAACAACTTGATGAATGGAATAAGCTACAAAGCAAACTGCCAAGGCTTTTGTCCTTTGGATTTCATGTTCAAAATGAGCCAAACCACAGTACCCTCCAGGGAGTCCAGGCTGGTAACCTCGAAACCGCAGTGGCAGAACATCAGTGCGTAGACGTAGTCGACAACGTGCATGACAGTATGAATGAAACGGAACCAAGTGCAACCATGCTGCCAACATCTTCTGATCCTTGTTCCAGCAGCCAATCGTCACGACCAAACGGACCAATCGATGAATGCGTACCAATTTCAATGCTGCAGGCGCCACTTGACGTATGCATTAGCGTTCATTCTTGTGATACTTCTTGTTCCAGCAGCCAATCATCACAATCATACTCCTTAGAAACTACAGCCACGGCCAACACTGTCAATGATCCAGCAAAGTGGACAGTTACTGATAACCTTCGAGAGTATTGGGCGCTGCATGGGCCCACAAGATGCCACAACAATGATGGAAGGTATACTGCTTCCAAAAGAAAGGATGCTGGTGGCCTAAGCCGTATGGTTACTGAGAATATGTTCAAACGTATTCTTCAAAATGGTGACACAGTGAGTAGAGAGTGGTTGATCTATTCCCCATCCATAGGATGCTTGTTCTGTTTCGTGTGCAAGCTATTTGGTAAAAGTAAATCTGCATTGGCTGATAAGGGATTTGATGACTGGAAGCATGCAGGTGTCAGACTGAGTGAACACGAGCACTCATCAGAACATACATCTGCTATGCTTGCATTCTGTAGCAGAAGGAAGAATATTGAAAGAATTGACTCGTCTTTGCAAATTCAGTTTGATAATGAAGTGAAATATTGGCGCAATGTATTGAAGCGTGTTGTGCATGTAATCACTTTCCTATCTGAACGTGGACTCGCTTTCCGTGGGGACAATGAGATCTTTGGATCACAACACAATGGAAATTATCTTGGAATTTTAGAACTTATTTCTAATTTTGATCCATTTCTGTCTGATCACATAGCTAGATTTGGAAATGCAGGAAGTGGGACTCCATCATATTTGTCTTCAACCATTTGCGAAGAAATAGTCCAACTAATGGGGAAGAAAGTATTGCATGTTATTCTTGAAGATATAAGGAAAGCAAAATATTTTTCTATAAGTATTGATAGCACACCAGATTTGGCTAAAATTGACCAACTTACTATCATAATTCGTTTTGTTGACCTAAACGGAACACCAGTTGAACGCTTCTTAAGTTTCATTCCCATCACCAGTCATACAGGGAGAAGTCTTGCTGATGTAGTTTTGTTGTTTTGTGAAGAACACAGTATTGATTTTTCTAACTGTAGAGGACAGTCTTATGACAATGCATCAAATATGTCCGGAATATACAAAGGAGTGCAAACGTTGCTGAGCTCTGAAAATCCCCATGCAATATACATTCCTTGTGCTGGTCATTCTCTGAATTTAGTAGGAAACAAGGCAGCTGACTGCTGCATTGAAGCCATCTCATTTTTTGGTACTTTGACGGGAATCTATAACTTTTTTTCATCCTCCACTTACAGGTGGGACATTTTGCACCAATATATAGGAAAGAAGGGAATTGTTGTAAAAAGGCTTTCTGATACCAGATGGTCTGCAAGGCATGATGCAACAAAGGCTTTTCAAAATGGGTATTTTGAAATACAGAATGCACTTGATGCTCTAAGTGACGATTCTGAGCACCAGCAGCCTGATGGCATGCATTTAGCTAAAGTATATAGTGAAGGAATGGATCATTTAGAAACAGTATTATTAACGGATTTGTGGAATACAGTTCTAGAGAGGTTTAACAAAACCAATAAGTCTGTTCAAGCTGAAGAAATTGAACTTGGAACAGTTGTAACATTACTGGAGGCTTTGAGCACCTTTCTTATATCTCTTAGGTCTAAATTTGATGAGTTTGAAAGACGAGCAATAGATGTAGCACATGTCAAAATATATAAAGATGTAAACCAGCGCAAAAGGCGACAAACAGCACAGCATCAGGACATCAATTCTACTACGCTGCATGGAAGGGATAAATTTCGAGTAGAGACATTCTTCAGAATAATTGACACTTTGATTACAGAGTGTAAAGAAAGGACTGCTGCCTACTTAATAGTAAACTTACGATTTAGATTCCTGACTGAATTTCATGACATGTCAGTGGCTGCAGTTGAAGAGGAATCAAAAGCCTTTGTGTCTATTTATGGGTCAGATGTAGATGATTCTTTCCCAAATGAAATGATGCATTTCATAGAATTTATTGGAAAAGAAAAAAAACAATGCTCAGCAGATGCTAAGTACAATTTTGAAAACAAATGTGATCTCCACTTTTCCAAATGTCACAACTGCTTTGCGAATTTACCTTTCACTGATGTGCACCAACTGTTCTGGTGAAAGGTCATTCTCTCGATTGGCACTTTTAAAAAACAAATTAAGAACAACTATGAGCGAAGATCGTCTGAACTATCTTGCAATAATGAGTATAGAATCTGATATAACCAAACAACTAGATTATTCAGATGTGATAAATGAATTTGCTAATGCAAAGTCTAGGAAACGCTGTTTTCAGAAATAGATTACGTTCCTAAACTTCCTAATTTCATATTGTGTGTGATACTACCAGTCCATTGCCTGCAAGTGTATGAAGTGTTTGTGTAATTGTTACATTAATTGTGTATTATTTCAGTATGCATGTCTGATGGGTTAAATAGTGGGGGGGGGGGGGGGGGGGGGGGGGGCCACCAAGTATAATTGCCCAGGGCCCACGACTGTCTAAATCCGGCGCTGCCTATGATAGTATGTTTTTTGTGTGACTATTACATTTTCCCTTATTATTTGATTCTTGTTACCTTACTTTTTACACCACTATTGCCTTCAAATCTTATCCACCAACTTTCTCGTGCATGAGAATGATTTTAGTTACTTGAATATCGTTGGGTCACCTTGGGCTGGCAGATAATGCACTGTAATAGACATCTGATGTGTGTAGTGTTGTGCGTCACTACTGGCTATCACGTGTTTACATCAGTGATTACACAAGTACACATAGTGTGCACAGCATTGGTGGGTGTGCTCACGTAGTATACACACTGCACGTAACACACTCACTGCTTTAACGTCAACACATCTGTGGCGTGTGACAAATTTCTGGTGCGCATGTCCTCTGCTGGAAGGTACATACATCCATGTCTGTGTGCTCACCACGTGACATGGATGTACCTCACAACACACACCTACGTGTCCGCACTACTATACACATACACTATGCGTAGACACATAGGTATGTGTGCTGTGTGCAGCGGTATGGTGTGTGTCCATTGGTCACCTACTGCATTCTAAACAATGGGACAAAGATACTGTACTACCACAATGCTCGGCGGGCTCAGGCACTCATCACGGGTCAGAGGTGATTGCACACCACACTGCTCTGTACATGCCGCAAGCTCCCATCACAAAGATCAGGTCCCCAAGGATCACTAGTACTGCTGACATTTCATTGCGGATAATAATTTTAATGTGTTTTACAATAGACATTTGTGATGCATGTATTTTCTCCATAATAATTACACAAAATACATACATCAAAATCTTCACTGGGAGCAGATAATGTTCTAACATAGTTGAGTGGTCTCATTTAAAGTTAAAGATCCTTCTAGTTTAATGTGTTTTACAACTGAGTTTTGCAATGCATTTAGGCATAATATCATGCATACTTTTCATGTTCTCTATTTTACAGGATAATTAAATTGACATTTTTAGTCTTCAGTGGGAGCAGAAAAGTGAGTATCACTTTTTTGACACAGTTGAGTGGTCTCATTTATAGTAACAGATCCTTCATCTATGTTGTATTGCTGCTTTACTCTCTGGCGGATCATATTTCTAAATTGTAAAACCTTTTTTTTACGGATGCACCTGACAACACAAAGGTGAGAAATGAGCAGCAGAGATGTAGTGAAGCTCCAAAAGGGGGCAAATACCCCAAACCAAACAGATGCCCATATGATTGGTGCTGTGTTGTTTAATGGTCTAGAGTCTCTAAACGAAGTTACAAGATCGCTTACAGCAAAGCGACATATTGGCGTCGCAAGCAGAAGAAAGAATATTGGATACAAGAGAAGAGGTAACATCTCACACAGCGCCTTCTTGTGCTGTTTATCATATTCAGAAAGAAGGGTGTTCCTCCTTCGACATGCTCGATGACAGAGTATTATTCCCATGACGACCATTAGCAACGAGAGAAGCATGAGAGCTGCAAAAATTATAACGTATATGATCTGTTCCTTTAGGTTGGTACTATAGCAATGTCGACGTAGTGTAAGGTTTATGCTCAGTAGCACAATAGTCACAGCCAATGGTATAAGAAGTGAGCTCACCACGTATAGACGTTCCAATCTCTGCAAATTCTTATGGAATACGGCAAGAGCAAATAGATGTAACGATATCCAAACGGTGAACATCAGCTTGACCAACGACGACCCCATCAGTACTGTTTCTAAAACAATGGTAGCTTTGTAGTTTTTGAAGGGCATGTTTATAGCCGCAATAATCCAAATGATTGAAAATTCCATCGCGCTCAGAACTTGATACGTAGCCAAACGGTAGACCAGAGTCTTGTATAACCTTTGTTTACAAACTAGAGTGGCGGTCGCCAGACATATTAACACAGAGATAAATGAGGTAGGAAGGGAATCTAGAATTAGAAATCTTCTATCCCCTAGTAAGCCGCGAAGTCTGCAATCGGTGTCATTTTCCATCGATCTGCCCAAATTCAATAATAGGCTACGGTGGTTAGCTCTGATGTCACAATATAGTGGGTGTTGGTTCGATTATAAGACGACCTGAGTTCTATCTCCATGGCAATGGAAACAATCCGCCATATGTATGTGTTTTTAATTGCTTTTTACACCACTATTGCCTTCAAATCCTGTAGTGTATATACCACCAACTTTCTCACAGAGAATGTTTTTAGTTACTTGTTCACTGAAGTTCATGTATTTTTGATCACATGCAAATGCCGACCAATTCTGAAGCTATTCAAAGAATGAAATTTCACCAATAGCTTCAGAATTGGTCGGCACTTTTTTCATCTTATCTTCTTCACCACACATAACTCGGGATAGGAACATTTCATGTTTGTTCCTATCCCGAGTTATGTGTGGTGAAGAAGATAAGAAGACTGAGGAGTATTCCGGGCTGCGGGGAACGAAAGCGGGCAGTACCCTTTTGTTTTGTACAACGGTGCGGTTTTGCGACATAAAACAACGGCGAAACTGATCATTTTCTTCTTCTTGTTCGATTACAACAACTAGCTAAACCAGAGATAATATATAAATTATCTCTGGCTAAACGATCCGTCTCGTGACATCATAGTCGGAGTCAAATCCTATATGGAAGAAAAACTGACTTCCGATACACACCATAGATTGAACACACAAAGCCGAAATAGATAGAATGAGTGTAACAACGTATGTACACGAAACCTGGACGAACGGGAACACGTAATTGCATGTTTCATACTTTCTCCTACTCCAATACATAACTAGGATGTCAGCTGGCCTTTAATGAGAAAGGTCTGCGCTAAGCCCCGAGCCTACTTTCACCTGAACAGACATATGTGAATAATGAAATGACTCTACCAAAATATCTTCAAGTCTGTTGTGGCAGAAAATAGTATCACCCCAGGTTTTATTTTTTATTTTATTTTATTTATTAATTGTTTCTTTTCAGCTTGCTGCTTAAGTTTATTATAATTGGGATCTCATTTCCGCGAAAAGGGACCTAACGCATGTTTTTTTCAACATTTAAATTTTTTTGATAGTCTAAAAGTCTGAAATGACCTCCGCATTACTTCTTACGCACTGAGAATCGGCATGGGGCGCTGCGTTTTTAATTAGCCATACATTTCAACGCAAGCGTTATACTGGGTGGAGATTGAGCCCAGGTGCCGGAACAACCTGGGGAGTCATGCAGAAGCATGGTAAGATGAGGCAGATAGAAGTCGTGCTCTGTTAGGCAGAGACAAAGATTGAATTCTTCAAGTCTGCTGGACAGATCTTTTTGGTGGCCTGGTAACTCCAGAACTGCTTCCAATGAAACGGCCTCAGCAAGTGGAACAAGGGAACCGTATAGTGTTGCAGAGATGGTAAAAGATCGTGATTAGTGTTGGAACCACTGTCAGAGGCTGTGAGGGAAGCAATATAGGCTGCTGAAGAGTGGTACGATAGTCTAAGTCCACCTCTGCTTAGGCTAAGTTGGGCCTGTTGCCAAGCATTGTCTGGGGTGTCTACAGAGGTGCACTCCACGAAGCACTGGAGAACATTGTCATCGTACAATCTCAAAGCTTCAACCACTAATGAAGGAGTTAATCTCGAAAAGTGCACCGATTTGCAAAAACCCACCACACTGAGCAGCAATAGCAGGGCAGTTTGAGGATCCGCTGAGGCCAACCTCACTCAGTTGGTTCAGTAGCTGCAAGGCACTTGCACGTTTTTGTGCCCCAAGTTTAGCAGGTCTCCTATTGGTGCACCAAGGATTTCAAGATGAGAGACATCAGACCTCTTCATTTCAATTGGGAATATTAAGGTCTGCCAGGCCAAACTGCTCACATTTTGTTGGGTTGACAAAAAGGCCTCATGGTGGGACCAACTCCTGAATAATTGAGAAAGCTTTTTCTACTGCCAACCGTGGACCAGCAACAACGCCGTCATCCAGGTATCATGCATAAAGCAATAGCTCAGAGCACACATTGTCAGCAGTGATAGCAGACACCCACCTTCTGCAGCACCAGGCAAAATAATAATGGGCCTAGAGGGTCCCCTTGTTGCACACCAGCCTCTGAACTAATAGTTCCCCCACTGTGTGCCATAGTATTGGGTGCTGACCATAGCACCACGGGGAGCATGCACAGCTCTGGAAGGTGCACACCATCAAGTACGGCCTGGCAAGACACCAAGTTGAATGCATTCTCATATCAACCACGATGGTATGGGGAGGAGGTGATGGTATGGGAGAAGGTGAGGAGATGTTGGTGTGGAGAAGGGGTGATGACATAGGGAGGAAGTGATGGTGTGGGGAGGAGGTGATGGTATGGGAAGGTGATTGTGTGAGGAGGTAATGGTCTGGGAGGAGGTGATGGTATGGGGAGGAGACGATGGTGTGGGGAGGAGGTGATGGTTTGGGGAGGAGGCGATGGTTTGGGGAGGAGGTGATGGTAAGGGGATGAGGTGATATGGGGAGGAGGTGGAAGAGGTGATGGCGTGGGGAGGTGATGGTATGGGAGGAGGTGATGGTGTGGGGAGGAGGTGATGGTGTGGGGAGGAGGTGATGGTGTGGGGAGGAGGTGATGGTGTGGGGAGGAGGTGATGGGTGTGGGAGGAGGTGATGGTGTGGGAGGAAAGGGGAGGAGGTGACGGGGGCAGCTGAGAGGGATGGTAAGCACTCTCCCCCGTCCGCAATGCACGTGTCATCATGGCCCCTCCCCCTTGTGAGTGTGGCCTTGCAGGTGGGGGATGAGTTGCTGGAGATCAATGGGAACAGTACAGAAGGGATGGGTCATGTGGACGCCATCACCATCATAAAGCATGGGGGAGATATTGTCAAGCTGACCGTGAGAAGATTGCGTGAGAGTCTGTTTGGACGTAAGCGTGCGGTGTGTGTGTGTGTGTGTGTGTGTGTGTGTGTGGGTGTGTGATCCTCCTATTATTAATGTTACTATACATAACATGCAGCTAGAATTGTAAAATTAACTAATTATGTTGCAGAGTTTAAGATTTGATTTTTAGGCACTTGATTATGAGTAGTCTCTTCTGGCCAATACCCTCTAATTGTATATTGAGGGAAAAGCTAAAAGCTGATGCGTGTCCATCATGAATTACATGCAGAGTCTCTACTAAGGCCACGGCTAATGTGTGTGTGTGTGTGTGTGTGTGTGTGTGTGTGTGTGTGTGTGTGATTCCAATCTCACTGCACGACTGTCTCTGCATTACTGAGGCAACACTAACAGCATTACCATATGCATCCCCATCTTGTGCCATAATGTCTGACCATCGGATAATGCACCAACATACATACATGCATCCATTACATCGCTTCCACAGTGACCACATACCCACATTCACTTCCCCAACTCCCCCAAAATCACTTTGAACAACAAGCCAGGCAGTTTTCTTTAACAATTAATATGAGATAAGCCAACAAGCCACAGCTACATGCTAACTGAATAGTGAGGATGACAGTACAAAACTCATGTACATCTGTTATTGGTAAAGGTAGGTGATGTTCATGTCCCATTCCCATTCTGATGTGCCATGAAACTAGATTAATAGCTGCCATGGCAACAAGAAGACGTCAATAAATGTGGAGTGAAAAGAAAATAAGAATGGTTACCATGGATACTCAATGTCCTACATTTGGTTAGGGTTAAAAAACAAACAAGTTTCACTTATTCCTCGTTAGAGAGTTCATGTCATCATGGGAACCAGGTGTTCCCTTGTCCTTGGTGGGAGAGGTGGAATAGTAGATGAGATACATACCAACACACATGCACATGCACACCACACACATGCACACCACACACACATGCACACAACACACATGCACACAACACATGCACACAACACACATGCACACCACACACATGCACACCACACACATGCACACAACAGTGACTTCAACACACATGCATACAACACACATGCACACCACACACATGCACACCACACACATGCACACCACACATATGCACACCACACACATGCGCACAACACACATGCACATGCACCACACACATGCACACCACACACATGCACACAACACAAATGTAGGCATAAATATACACTCGCATTGATTGTAGCATTTTCATTTTGTACTAACACAAAAACCAAACATGCACACACCATTTGCATATGCACACATGTACAAATACACACACATACACACATGTACACACATGTACACACATGTACACACATACATGTGCATAACACTTGCACATCACACATTAACAAATACAGTATACACATGCATATCCAAACTACACAGACACAAGATAGACGACAGACACACACACACGCACACACACACGCGTGCGCACACACACACACACACACACACACACACACACGTGCGCACACACACGCACACACACACACACACACACACACACACACACACACACACACACACACACACACACACACACAACACACACACTTACATCCAGACAGTCAGCTTGACAATATCTCCTCCATGCTTGATGATGGTGATGGCGTCCGCATGACCCATCCCTTCTGTACGACCTCCAGCAACTCATCCCCACCTGTGAGGCCACACCCATAAGGGGGAGGGGCCATGATGACACATGCACTAGGGAGGGGGAGAGTGCCTCTCAGCTATCCCCATCACCTCCTCCCCATATCATCACATCCTCCCATCATCACCTCCCCACACCATCACCTCCTCCCCATACCATCACATCCTCCCATCATCACCTCCCACCAGTGGCGTGGTGGCCAGGGGGGGGAATTGCCCCCCCCCCCCCCCCCCCTGCGGGGCTTAAAAATAGGGGCACTACCGAGCACAAGGGGCGCCAACAACTGAAAGTTTGTAACAATTAATTTTCCTTCCGATACGTAAATCATACCATGGCAATTGAATCGGCAATCACTCGTTGGAACAAAGGCCGTGAGGCGCTCCCGGCCCCCCCCCCCCCCCCCCCCTTTCACCCCTCCATGCAATAAAATGCTATTGATTTGACCGTATCATGTGTAATTACAATATAGACGCTCTATGTCAATCCAAGGTTATTAATATTAACTATTAATAATCCTTGGTCATTCCTACTAGTACAATGTTCATCGCACATGCACTGATTTCAAGTGTTGGAAGGAAGACAAAGGGAAAAGAAAGAAATCCGGAGCATCGTATCGTAAAGTGAAGAAGCAAAGGGTCGATGAAGAAGCTAAACTTAGCAATTTTATGCATAGGTTTCTGAAGAAAAGTACTGATCATGAGAAACAGGGCCTTTTGTCTGTTATTCAAGATGATCGCAATGTGCCGATCGCAATTGACACGGCCGTCACAGGCAGCCATCATGATGACACAACAAGTGAGCCGTTAATTCAGCCAACTTCAGAGAATAGCATATTAGAAGGTCGGATGGAGCAGCACCACTTGCGAAGTACAAACAGAGGGTGAAAATAGTCAGATGGAGATGCCAACAGATGTTACATGTGGTGAAAAGAACAAATGCAAGTAAGTGGTATTTTATCAGAGCCAAATGAAGAGGAGGTGCAGCTACTGCATGCAATTGATATACTGATTTCTAATCAAAGTGTGACTTCATGGTCAGATGATGAAGATGCTTTCAGAAATAACCATTCAACCATGCTGCAGGAGACATCACAGGGAGGGGTTTCAAATGGCACAGAACAAATTACACCATCAGAAGTAGTAATGTTGATGGCAGGGTCATGTGCTGCAGTAGGAACCAGAATTCAGATTGATGAATCAACGGGAATGTTTGATCCAGTAACTGCACTGGGTCTACAGCTTAACGCTGATGAAAAGTATCAAATAATAAGAATGGGTTCATGCCATCCATCAAAAGCAGACATTAAGACCAAGCAATGTGGTGACAGAAGAAGGCGTTGCTCAGAGAATATATTCAGCCACTCAGATGGTACAAAAAGGAACTGGATTTCCTACTCTCACATTAAAAATGCATTGTTTTGCATTCCTTGCTTGCTTTTCACTGATGAAGCATTGAGGGGTGAACATCAAAGGCTCAAACATCAAAGGGTAATGCTTTCACAAACCAAGGTTTTTCCAGATGGAAGAAACAATTTGAAGGTGTTGCAAAGCATGAAGCTTCCTCATGTCACCGGAGTGCTGTTGTTGTACAAGCATTATTTTTACAAGCTGTCAAATGGTTCAATTAAGGTTCATTATCTAAAAATCTTGAAGCAGATGCTATTAAACGAAATACAGAAGTGGTCAGAAACAGATCCGTTGTAAAATGCATTGTTGATGCTATTGTATTCTTGGGTGGTGAGGGCCTTTCATTAAGAGGACATAGAGAAGGGTGGAAACTTTCTGGAAGCACTGAAGTTTCTCTCCATATATGATCCCACAATGCAGCAGCACCTAAGTAATGTGCAAGCAAGGCAATGCAGGTTAGCAGGAAAAGGTCGTAGAGGGAGGGGATCATACCTCAATTTTTTGAGCAATGACACTCCAAAATAAGCTAGTGTCTATTATAAGTCAACAGATTACCAAAACAATCGTCATAGCAATCGAGCAATGCAGAGCGTGGGCTATTATAGTAGACACAACACCAGATGTTACCAGTTGTGAACAGGTCAGCATTTGTGTTAGAATAGTTCACATTAACGGAACTGTTTCAGAGCACCTTCTAGCTATCCAGAAAGCTAACAGTACAACAGCTGAGAATGTCTTTGATCTTCTTTTCTCTACCCTACAATCTAAGGGTGCATCTTTCAATAAATTGGTTGCACAGGCATATGATGGAGCATCTAACATGAGTGGGTGTTACAATGGTTTGCAAGCCGTGGTTCACAGAAGGATAGTTATCTATGTACACTGTTATGTCCATACATTGAATCTAGTGTTGTCAGATACTGCGGCTGTTGCCATAGACACTGTTTGGGAATCTTGAAGTGCTCTATGTGCTGTTTAGCAAATCACTAAAAGCACATACTGTGTTCGAAGACGTGCAAAGATCTGAAGGCTTGGAGATCCGTTCACTAAAGCGGCTTAACACCACACGATGGAGCAGCAGAGAGATGTGTATAAAGTCATTCATAGAACGGCATAAAAGCATTGTACTTTCCTTAGAGATGATACCACCTTTGATGGCAAGCAGAGGTCTGAGGCTGCAGGTTTGCTACTATCTATAAATACAAAACAATTCCTTGCCACTTTGTACTTGTTTCATGAAGTATTTGGCCATACTGGACCCCTTGGTCGCTATCTACAATCAACCCATGCCGACTTTTCCAATGCCATGACTATGGTGAATGCTGTTGTAACGTCTTTGGAACAAACGAGGGAGAATGCGGGCGAAATCATTCGCATCATGGAACAAGCTGTTGGTGATTTTGATAATGTAGCATGGAAACCAACACGCATTCGTTATTGTCAAACAACTACTGCACACTCAAGCAATGCAGTGCAGGACACTGAAACACCCACTAGAAGCATGGGAACGGAACACATTCTATGTTGTTATTGACACAATTCTGGGACCCCTTAGGAACAGATTCGAAAAGAATAAATTGCTCTTTGATACCTTGTCTATACTCTCTCCTCTGAACTTTTTAGAAGCGTCAAGCTTCTTTCAAAACAATACAAGATCTTGAATGCCATCTCAAACCTTTTTGTGACATGTATGCTATGGATGCATTTAGGTGTGCGGAGGAGTTATTAAGCTTTGCCCAAGTCTTTGATAAGTTTAAGAGTTTTTACCAGGAACAAGGTGAACAAAGTGTTTCTATTAGTGACGATGATGAGTGTAAGGACAAAGAAGAGACTGAGCAAACTGCCACTGATGACGTTTGTGGAGAAATAGACGGAATGTATACAATATCTATTGCATTATCAATTCTCTGCAACCCCCAATACCACCTTCTAGATGCTTTTTCTGAATTGTGCAAGCTGTATTCAATAGCAGTGGCAATTCCAGTTTCTTCTTGTACCGCTGAACGCAGCTTTTCGGCACTAAAGAGAGTTAAAACACGTCTCCGATCTACCATGGTGCAAGAAAGGCTAGAGGGGCTCATGTTGATGGCAGTAGAGAAGAAACTTCTTATGTCCATTTCTAATGAGGCCATTGTACAGCAGCTGGGGGGGGGGGGGGGGGGGGGGGGGGGGGAGGAGGCGCCAAAATATGCAAGTGCTCCCCCAGCCAATAAATAGCCACCATGCCACTGCCTCCCACACCATAACCTTCTCCCCTCACCATCACACCATCACTTCCTCTCACATACCACAGGAACAACACAGGATAATGGAATGGGCTATTCCATAAAATAATTGTACAACCCTACTGATGACCAAAAAAGTTGTCCAGAGGGGGTCCAATGGTAATGTCCTAGGGGGATGTTCTACTGCAGTGAGATGTGTCCAGAGGGGGGTCCAATGGCAATGATGGCAATGTCCTAGGGGTGTCGCACAGTGAGATGTGTCCGGATGGGTTTCAAAGGTAATGCTCTAGGGGGGTGTCCTACATCGAGATGTGTCCAGAGGGGGTTCAATGGTAATGTCCTAAGGGGGTGTCCTACATCGAGATGTGTCCAGAGGGGGTTCAATGGTAATGTCCTAAGGGGGTGTCCTACATCGAGATGTGTCCAGAGGGGGTTCAATGGTAATGTCCTAAGGGGGTGTCCTACATCGAGATGTGTCCAGAGGGGGTTCAATGGTAATGTCCTAAGGGGGTGGTCCTACATCGAGATGTGTCCAGAGGGGGTTCAATGGTAATGTCCTAAGGGGGTGTCCTACATCGAGATGTGTCCAGAGGGGGTTCAATGGTAATGTCCTAAGGGGGTATCCTACATCGAGATGTGTCCAGAAGGGGTTCAATGGTAATGTCCAAGGGGGTATCCTACATCGAGATGTGTCCAGCAATGGTAATGTCCTAAGGGGGTATCCTACATCGAGATGTATCCAGTGGGGGTTCAATGGTAATGTACAGGGAAGTGTGTCCAGAGGGGGTCCAAAATAAATGTCCTGGGGGGGTATGGTGTAGAGGCTTTATGTCCTGGGGGGGGGGGGGGGGGGGGGGGGGGGGTGGGGTATGATTTAGTCATCAGTAGGGGTGTACAATTATATTATGGAATAGCCCAATGTGATTGGGCACTTACCCAGCAAAAGAACTCCTAATAAATACAACATACATGTGTACACAATGCCAGCAAAATAATACGCAAACCCACCAACAACCACATCCACCACACAAAGCCACACCCATGCACACAACCATACACTGCTCACACACATGCACACCCACACACACACACACCCTCACACCATGTGGTTGCTGTACATCCAGGGTGATGGTGGTACCAGATGCCTGGATCAAGGTCACCACATCACTGTGGTCCACACATACTGGCCATTCAATGAGATGAGCTCGTCAAACGATCGGCCGGACTGCCTTGGACCAGACGACCTTGGTGGGATGGAGAGGAGTGAGTGTGATATGTGCAGTGAGGGGGGAGGGCGTGGGGGCGAGGTAACTCACAGACTATACACCCAGCTGTAAGGGTGTTGGACTGTAGGACAAAGCCTAAAGACATCTGTGCGTTGGGTCGTGTGATGAGTACCTACCTAATGCCGTGGGGGATCAGAGCTTGTTGTCCTCAGCCGGCATGTAGGATGTGTGAGGCGACGTTGAGCTCTAAATTGAAGCATTGGAGAATTAAATATCATGGTATAATTTATTTTTATCTTACAAGAAAATATAATTGTTAGGGTGTGCACACAACATGTGCACTGACCGAACATACGCATTTGAAATGTATCACGACCATTGACAAACCAAAGATGGCTTAATAAACATACCATTGAACAAACCAAAGATGGCTTATAAACATATATTTTAAAAGTGAAACAATACGCTGAAAATGTACCTTTGTTTCCATTTTAAGTAATTTCTGTCGTTTGGCCACGGCTGTTTCGAGTGGACAAAAGTGTCATAATTAGAACATTACATTGACATTTACTGACCATTTTTAAAATAGCACCCCGATAGCTCATTAATAATAAAACCATGTATCCAGCACTATGAGTATATGTTACAAAGTAGATTCCCAACGGCTAAAGCTGTGTTCTTTTCATACGTCACGTTATGGTGTTGGTCATTACGCTGCACTTAGCTATGCGGGGGTCTTCAAAAGGTACTACAGTGCCACAAAAGTCTGACAGCTGTAACTTTTTTTCTGCCCACGAAATATAAATGAGAATTGTTCACTCTCTGATGAGTCAGAATTCGTTGTTATCTCAGGGTGCTGCGAGCCCTGTCCGTGGTGGAAAAAAACAAAACCCCACGCACAATGCCATCTAATCATGAATAATGCAGCGAGATGAGCTCGTCAAACTGCATGGTAGGTCGGCTGGACTGCCTTGGACCAGATAACCTTGGTGGGATGGAGAGGGAGTGATGGTGTGATGACATGAAGGTGGGGCGTGGTTATGTGGGTAAGTGTGGTTATTCAGTGAGTGTGGTTATTCAGTGAGGTGGTTATTTCAGTGAGTGTGGTTATTCAGTGAGTGTGGTTTTCAGTGAGGTGGTTATTAAGTGAGTGTGTTATTCAGTGAGGTGGTTATTCAGTGAGGTGGTTATTCAGTGAGGTGGTTATTCAGTGAGGTGGTTAGTCAGTGAGGTGGTTATTCAGTGAGTGGTTATTCAGTGAGGTGGTTAGTCAGTGAGTGTGGTTATTCCGTGAGTGTGGTTTTCAGTAAGGGTGGTTATTCAGTGAGGTGGTTATTCAGTGAGGTGGTTATTCAGTGAGGTGGTTATTCAGTAAGTGTGGTTATTCAATGAGTGGTTTTCAGTGAGGTGGTTATTCAGTGAGGTGGTTATTCAGTGAGGTGGTTATTCAGCGGGGTGGTTATTCAGTGAGTGTAGTTATTCAATGAGGTGGTTATTCAGTGAGGTGGTTATTCAGTGAGGTGGTTAGTCAGTGAGTGTGGTTATTCGGTGAGGTGGTATTCAGTGAGTGTAGTTATTCAGTGAGGTGGTTATTCAGTGAGGTGGTTATTCAGTGAGGTGGTTAGTCAGTGAGTGTGGTTATTCAGTGAGTGTGGTTTTCAGTAAGGTGGTTATTCAGTGAGATGGTTATTCAGTGAGGTGGTTATTCAGTGAGGTGGTTATTCAGTGAGGTGGTTATTCAGTAAGTGTGGTTATTCAATGAGTGTGGTTTTCAGTGAGGTGGTTATTCAGTGAGGTGGTTATTCAGTGAGGTGGTTATTCAGCGAGGTGGTTATTCAGTGAGTGTGGTTATTCAGTGAGGTGGTTATTCAGTGAGGTGGTTATTCAGTGAGGTGGTTATTCAGCGAGGTGGTTATTCAGTGAGTGTGGTTATTCAGTGAAGAGGTTATTCAGTGAGTGTGGTTATTCAGTGAGTGTGGTTTTCAGTGAGGTGGTTATTCAGTGAGGTGGATTCAGTGAGTGTGGTTATTCAGTGAGGTGGTTATTCAGTGAGGTGGTTATTCCGTGAGGTGGTTCAGTGAGGTGGTTATTCAGCGAGGTGGTTATTCAGTGAGTGTGGTTATTCAGTGAAGTGGTTATTCAGTGAGTGTGGTTATTCAGTGAGTGTGGTTTTCAGTTAGGTGGTTATTCAGTGAGGTGGTTATTCAGTGAGTGTGGTTATTCAGCGAGGTGGTTATTCAGCGAGGTGGTTATTCCGTGAGGGGTTATTCAGTGAGGTGGTTATTCAGTGAGTGTGGTTATTCAGTGAGTGTGGTTTTCAGGTTATTCAGTGAGGTGGTTATTCAGTGAGTGTGGTTATTCAGTGAGGTAGTTATTCAGTGAGGTGGTTATTCAGTAAGTGTGGTTATTCAATGAGTGTGGTTTTCAGTGAGGTGGTTATTCAGTGAGGTGGTTATTCAGCGAGGTGGTTATTCAGTGAGTGTGGTTATTCAGTGAGGTGGTTATTCAGTGAGGTGGTTATTCAGCGAGGTGGTTATTCAGTGAGTGTGGTTATTCAGTGAAGAGGTTATTCAGTGAGTGTGGTTATTCAGTGAGTGTGGTTTTCAGTGAGGTGGTTATTCAGTGAGGTGGTTATTCAGTGAGTGTGGTTATTCAGTGAGGTGGTTATTCAGTGAGGTGGTTATTCCGTGAGGTGGTTATTCAGTGAGGTGGTTATTCAGTGAGGTGGTTATTCAGCGAGGTGGTTATTCAGTGAGTGTGGTTATTCAGTGAAGTGGTTATTCAGTGAGTGTGGTTATTCAGTGAGTGTGGTTTTCAGTGAGGTGGTTATTCAGTGAGGTGGTTATTCAAAGAGTGTGGTTATTCAGTGAGGTGGTTATTCAGTGAGGTGGTTATTCCGTGAGGTGGTTATTCAGTGAGGTGGTTATTCAGTGAGTGTGGTTATTCAGTGAGTGTGGTTTTCAGGTTATTCAGTGAGGTGGTTATTCAGTGAGTGTGGTTATTCAGTGAGGTAGTTATTCAGTGAGGTGGTTATTCAGTGAGGTGGTTATTCAGTGATGTGGTTATTCAGTGAGGTGGTTATTCAGTGAGGTGGTTATTCAGTGAGGTGGTTATTCAGTGAGGTGGTTATTTAGTGAGGTGGTTATTTAGTGAGTGTGGTATGTGCCACTAACTCACAAACTTTGGCATCCCTGCGAGTACGTTTGCAGCCATTTGTCACAGTTTTACTAAAGATATGTCACATTTGAATTCGGTACCACTTTAAAAAATCATTTTAAAGGTTTTTTGAAAACATTATATTTCAGGTACCAAATATCCATTTCTTGCCCAATTTTAAACACTTATTGCCCCATCTATTATGTCATAGAATCACTCCACTGGCTGTTTCAAGGTCTGGGGTAAAACGTACCATAACCCAGGCTCCAAACATAAACGTAATGCCAAATTTTAAACACTCGTTGGAAAATAGTATCAGTTTCTGGATAAATGGTGCATGAGTTTTCGCAATATCTTTGGAGCAATCATTTAAGTGATGCTTAGTTAAACGATCGCTCCAAAGGTATTGCGAAAACTCATGCACCATTTGTTCAGACACAGATGCTATTTTACAATGTGTGTTTAAAATTTGGCAGTACTTTTATGTTTGGAGCCTGGATTATGGTATGTTTACCCCAGACCTCAAGCAGCCATGTGCACAGGCAACGCTGGCACAATCTGTGATGTATGGTCATGGGATTTGTATAGGGTGTGAGGGAGGAGCAGATCTATGTCCTCTAGCAGTTACATAGCAGCAGCATCAATTTCAGTCTTGCTCACATGTAGCACCTGACACCTGGCATCGATGTGTGGGCTGAGCCTTCGCACGCTACTCTCGTGTTCTCCTTACAGCCCACCAGCTCCAGTACATCGAGGAAATGGTACTTCAATATGAGAAAGTGATGTATCAAGGGTGGTACAAATTTCTATGAAATGACCCCCACGGCGTGTTAATCCTGAACGTGCAGCTGGGGTCCATAATGTTGCTGCAGAACCCCCTGCAAATAAAGATGGAAGCCGTGTTCCATCATCGCAAGCACACATTCTATATTTATTCTTCCATAGGAAACATACAAAATTGCAATGCATTAGTATACCCTAAGTTATCTGGTGTACGAGATACAAACGTATGAATAAATAATGTTCTGCAGCATTAGGGCAGGAATCAAAATGTCTGCTACTTTTCAACCAGATATCCCATATCAAGTAATCATGAACCCAGATAAATAGCTAGAGAGTGTTGCCTGCCATCCATGAAATAAAATTTGTGAATTTTGGAGAACAAAGATTTGCTGTACTTTATAACTCATTATACATTCATGGAAAAAACACTAACCATTATGCATATCTCATTAAATAAACACTGACTGGGTGCACCTCCATAGGTTCCGTTGGCTCGAACCATAAAACGTTCCTGATGCACAGAAAAACTTAGGCAATATCCTTGCAAACAGGCAGAGGTCAGTCACAGGAACCCACAAAGTTTACAGATAGATGAGCAGACAACTAAAAAAGGAACGGATCTGTGTGTACTGTCTCAGTTATATTATGAAATTTATGAGGTAATGGTCATCAATAGGCAATGCTCCTAAGTTAATTTGATAAAAATTCAAAATGATTGCATAATGCATGATGTAATGTATTGTTGAGTACGTCATCAAAAAGAAAAAAAAATTGAAATAATATACAATTTAACTATAGCTTGTGACGACATCACAAAAAGTCTAACGTATATATTTCACAAGAGGGCACAGAGACCACTCCCACAATGACCTCTGGCTCCTCCCACAGGATGTATAACCCCAAGCCCCCCCTCACCCCCCCCCACACACACACACAGAACATAAGTACACATGAAAACATCTTCAACGCGCACACACATAAAGCTGCACAGCATATACAGTACGTAAAATGAAACTTAACCTGCAGAAATATACCCACGCAAAATGACAGTATAAGTCTAACCTGTTCTGGATGTTTCCAAAACGCTCACAAAATCAGAGATAATATATAAATATTATCTCTGACAAAATAGTCATACTTTCCTTGCTTGCTGTAATGCAACTGCAAAAGATACGAATAAACGTAAACGCGAGTGCAAGCCTTCGTACACTATATGGACTCACTGCAAAATATAAAGTGGCGCCCTTTCATCCCTCAAGGTGCTTATGACCTCCTCCCCGTCAGGACGCTGCTCAACGTCCAGCTCAATCACCTACATCAAAGGAGCACCAAATGAGAGCGCTCTCTGATTGGAATAATTCCACAGCGAGCGATTTTATGACACTTACTTCATCTGTATCCCTGAGTGGAATCTCTATCGAAGTTGCAGTCGGTATGTAACGACTAGTCATGGTGTTCCCCGCACACAACAAAACAGTGAGTTCCTAAAGGGTCGGGTACGAGGGTAAACTTCGCCCCACCCACCATATTGGACGTCCGCCCACAAACACGTGCTATCAACATAAACAAGCAAATGGAAGGGAAATCTCCGCTTAAGCGACTGGCCGCGAACTGGAGTGAAACCTATGGCTATCACTTTGTTGCCTCTCTCACGGACGTCACGTGTCCCATCTGCCACGACGTCATTAAAGACGCACATGTAACTAGCTGCTGTGAAGGGCACTTTTGCGAGCATTGTATAAATCGGATTCTGTACAGCAAAGACAGTTGTCCATTGTGTCGAGAGAAAATTTTTGAAGCGGTGCCCAGTAAGAAGTACAGCTTAAAAGTCCAATCGCTTGAGGTCTATTGCAAGATGATATGCCGCGGCTGCCCCTGGACGGGTCCGCTCCGCGACGCGACCGCGCATTTGGACGCGAAGGGTGGCAGCTGTCGATTCGTCGACGTCGAGTGCCCGAACAAGTGCGGCGCACAGATCATTCGCGACAGCTTGCCACTTCACCTCCAGGTCGCGTGCTCCAAGAGCGAGTCCTCGTGCCCCTACTGCCGCGAGAAGTTAACCAAAGGAGATCTGACGAGGCACTGGACCAATTGTCCTTCGTATCCCCTCCCCTGTCCTAACCTGTGCGGGGTGGGCACCTTAAAACGCTGCCAGATGGAGCCCCATTTGCAGGAGTGCCCGTTCCATCCTGTGGAGTGTGAGTTCTTCCACGCAGGATGCACGGGCAAGATCAAGAGGAGAGACGTCTCGAAGCATGCGGAAGAGAGCACTCAAGCGCACCTGACCTTGCTGTCAGCCTCTGTGGCCAAGAGATTTGAGCAACAAGAGAAGAGGCTGCGCAAAAAAGACGAGGAAATCGAGGAGCTGCGAAGCGAGCTGCGTAAACTGCAAGTCTCCATTATCACTGTCCCACCCGTAGAATTCATCCTCTCGGATCGCGTGCAGCACTTCAGGGACAATTCGGATTGGTTTAGTCCCGATTTCCACACACATTGGGGTGGGTATCTCCTCTGTCTGCAGGTGACGAGGGAACCTGTGGTGCCAGGTCCACGTGGAACGTACAGGCTTACCCTGTCTCTAAAAGTCAAAGAAGGAAAGAATGATGCCGTGTTGCCATGGCCACGTCGTAGTACTGTGAGCATACTAGTTGTCACCCATGGCAACACCATCCCCAAAACGACAGCAGTTTCACTGTCGCGTGCGGCCACTTTGCCTCTTGTGACTCTTCCATCCGAATACCGTGACAGAGAGGCCAGGTATGACTGTACTGTTGGCAAGAATCACGAAGTGAAATTATTTGTGCTCAAAGTAGAGCCTGCCTGACTGATTCATGTGCTTTGTTGAAATTAAGCATTTGTAATGCTACCATTTTGTGAAGTAGCATTCGTATCCTCAAATACTGCATGCGCACAACAATTATATCCGATTATTAAAACACTGCACTTAATTACGCAAATCATTCATCATCCTTTATGGTCCCATTTCTGAGGCAATTTAAGCTCCCTCCTTGAATGGCATGCAACAGATAGACATTGATCACCTTGCTTTACGTTCTTTAAGGAATGCGGGTAGAAGTTTTGAACTCTGTCTACATCAGCAGTCTCGATACCTGCATGTAGCCACTAGTGTAACATTGTGGGTGGCTGTACTTGCTTGTTTGGCAACAGCTCCAGCCTCTAGGCATGATAGAATTTACGTGAGCTCTATGATCCTAGTTGACTTTACTTGCATGTATGTTTCAGTATCAGTTCTTAAAAATTACAATTTTCTACACAGACATGGTTTGGCCTCTCATGGCAGGACTGCTGCTGTCCATCAGGGATCAAGTAATCGTCCATTAACCAACATTCCACTGAATCATATGATGATAGATGAGCTGCATCTTTTTTTGAGACTTATGTTAAGAAATCTGATCAAAATGTCACATGGACACATATAGTAGCTTGTGGCATGCTGTGGAGTCACATTCAATATTTGGGAATCTGAATCAATTGATGGAAAAGTTGAATGCATGGAAACCATTGAACTGGGGAAGCAAAAAAAAGGTTTTGAAGGTAAAATATGCCTTATACAATTCATGTGTGCCCATTTTGCCTATCCTTTCTGTACACTATAGCTACTTCCTTCTATTCCCCTACCAAATGCTGTTCTGCATGATGTAGTGAAGCTGTGGAAGGTTCAGTACTTAAGCATACAATCATAATAATGTTGTTTTATTCCTATAAGGATTTTGAAGTTTTATACAACCTGATATCTAGTGAAACACTTCCACCAAATGCTGCAGACGACATACACTTGAAGGTACATTCATACAGATAAAATCCTTGTGACCAGTTCAGCATCATTTCAGGGTAAGAGATGGGTTGAACTCTTTCTGAAGATCAAAAGTGATGGACGCCAAAAGAAATTTATGACACCTTACATGCATGCAATGGTTTACCATGTACCCGATGCCATACGACGGTTTGGAAACATTAAACATTTCTCTTGCCAAGGTAACTTGATGTTGTCATCCATCCGTACAGTACCTGTACATTCTTTATGTAGGTGTCGAGAACCACAACGATGAGTCCAAATGCAACTATTTTTCAAGCAATCATTGGGATGCTCCTGCAGAAATTATGATGGTCGATCACAGGCTGGAGTTACTGCAAAAATATGCAAGAGAGAAGAGGCAGTACACCAAACGTTCTGCAGAATATTGGCATGAAGGAGGGATACAGGAAACCAGATCTCAAATGTGAGAAGCTTTAAAGTATTAACTGTGCAGCCTTGAGAGAGCTTAAACAAACTCCACTAACATATCCATAAGCCAGCTGCTGCATGTTTTGATGTATGTATAGAGTTATTCATATTCATTGCAGAATCACTTTTGGAGAATAACTTTGCAACCCAATCTTCTGTATACTATAAACATATACTAGGCAGTACACCAAACATTCTGCTGCTATTGACACAAAAGGTGGAAAGCAAGAATCCATGCAGATCTCAGATATGAGAAGCTAAGGATGTGAAGTCACGCACCAGGAACCCTCGTTGCTTAGGCCTCTGGGGGGCGGGGCTGCTTTCAATATTACTTCTGATCTCATTTACTTTACGTGTCAGGCTCCCCACAGCGTCCTGTAGTTCACGATTGATCCATTTTACTGCGTTCAAAACGAACCCCAACAGTACAAAAGAATAAATGATTCCCATAGCTTGAAAAAAAAAAAAAAAAAAAAGACCCCAAGCTTCGTGGTTGCGCTATTGTTGAGTTCAGCCGTGCATTGTGCATTGTGCATTTCAGCTAAAGGTCAGTTCAGTATGCCAGCTGCTGATCTATGCACAATATGACCACATTATATTCATTGCAGCGTCTTGTCTCATGAGGAGCAGCTGTGATAGGGCACAACAAACCTTAGAACAAAAATCCCCCCACAGGGAAGTTATAAGATTATCATACTTAAGATACATAACGTATATACGGTGTAACGTCTTTCTGATTCACCCACGAAGCATCCTCGAGGGGCCATCCTTTCCACAGTACTAGAAATTCCCTTTGAGCACCCTTGGTACGGATTAATGATGGAGTTTTCATTACTTTATACCTTTCGTCTTGACGTTACGATTCTCTCGACTGGATAAGCCATTACGCGCGTACTACAGTACACTTAGCGGTGATGTAATCCTAGCTAGCTGCGTCCGCGGGATCCGCTAGGTGTGGGGCCGAGACTACCTCTGCGCGGCATCTATGCGCACAAATTAAATACTATATCATTCTTATATCATTTGCACAGTACAGCAGCTATAGACGTTATCATGGCGAAAAAGGAACTCAGAGCTGAAGAACTTTCTAGTCTCACCAGTGATGATGTCGATGACAAAGCGGATCCAGAACGAAAGCAAGAGGAAAGGATCGTTAGCTGGTGTCACAGGTGTCAGTACAATATTTGGGTGGTCACAATAAGCTTCTCTTCATCACCTAGCAAGCTGGGATTTATCCCTGTAATAAAAAATAGAGACCTCAAACACAAATACAAGTATCCACAATCAGATGAAGGTACATGTAGGCAGCTGGATCAGACAAATACACAACCACATATGTACATAGGCTTTGGATATAAATAAAATACCCCAGGAAAAAGAGCTGGGAGTATGTGTGTGTGTGTGTGTGTGTGTGTGTGTGTGTGTGTGTGTGTGTGTGTGTGTGTGTGTGCACGTGTGTACAGACCACACCCAGACATTAAAACGACTAGTGGCTCATTCTTGCCCAGACCAACTGACCAGCATGCAGCTTGAGAGATTTAAAGCATTAACCCATTCTTGCCCTGGGCACAGGCCACACCCAGGCAACTCAACTAGATAGCCAATCTTTCCCAGGGTATAGACCACACCCACATGACACAACTGACTAGCAGCTAGAGATATTTAACCCATTCTTGCCCAGGGTACAGATCAACCCAACAGGTTACATCAGCATCAGCTAAAAAGATTCTTCCTAACAAGTAAATAAAAACATTCTCTAAAGAGAAAGTTGTTGGTATATAGGATTGACCAATGGTGGTGTAAAAAGCACAGAAACAAGAGTGACAGAAATTTGACTGGAAAATTGAAATAGGCCTATATTTAGCCCATTACTCAGGCACGTACTGTTACAACGTTAGTGTGCTAAATATAGGCCTATTTCAATTTTCCAGTCAAATTTCTGTCACTCTTGTTTCTGTGCTTTTTACACCACCATTGGTCAATCCTATATAACAACAACTTTCTCTTTAGAGAATGTTTTTATTTACTTGTTTCATAAGTTTTTTCCTCTGGCGTCTTTATAAGTGGTCACAAATTAATTTTAATTTTTGAAGGGAGGGAAGTTAAAAAATTTAATAATAGAAATTATATGTATATGAGTTCTTAATGTTCTGTACGGTTCCGCCTTGTCCTCTTTGTCTCCCCCAGCCTCTTCTATGGCCGCGGCGGCCTGGTTCTGGCCATGGGAGCCATGCGGGTGGTGGTGGCAGCGGCCAGGGTGGCAGCAGGCAAAGTGGTGGTGGGGGCACTGGTGCCAATACTGGTGCCGGTGGTGGGGCTGGTGCAGGTAGCGGCGGTGCTCCTGCTTCTGCTGCTGGAGGTGGGGGCAGCTCTGCTGTTGGCGGTGGGGCAGCGGTGGGGGCAGCTCTGCTCGGCAGGGGCAGTGCTGCAGTTGCTGCTGGCGACGGACAGTAGGGGGGCAGCAATGTATCTAGCAGCGGTGGCTGCGTAAAGGGAAGAGGAGTTGGAGGATGTACTTCGTCCTCCGACTAATGCATCTGCACCAATCTTACTTACTGCTGCACTCGCAGATCTTGTAACAACCTTTTGAGCTAGCAATGGATGAGACTTACAAAAGGCATCATTTACTTCACTTAGAAGCTCACTATCCCTAAGAATTGCTTTTTCAAGTCCACCATTATACTCCATTAGTGCATGAGATTTGGGTTCATACAAGGAGTAGCTATATGGGAGAAGGATATGGTTTCAGTGCTCATACACAGTTGCAGCCGTAGTACATCAGATAAGGAAGCCTTTTTGTACATCAGATTAAGGATGACACCCCCAATATTCAATAGACAGGTCACAAAGGAGAAAGGACTACATGTACTGTACACAACAGTTGGGTCACCATGCATGCTGTACATGTGAAGTGAATGGTTTTGTGCAGATCCCTTCCTTACATGCGTGCTGTACACATGTTGCATGCACATCTTCCTATAGCTTTTTAATGCTAGTGCAATACAACATGCCATCACATACCTTTGGGTGGTAGTGGTAGTTCGGTGACCCCTGCGATACCGCTTCCTCTCGGCAGCACGTTTAGCCAATCGGACAGCGGGGTCATTCCATTACCGATTCCTTTCAGATGCCTTAATGGCAGCTGAATTGTCCTCGTATTTCGGCCTTTTAGCAGCGCGGTTCTCCTCGACGTCCTCTTGATATCGCTGCCTTTTAGCAGATTGCTTAGATTCAATATCTGCGTTGTGGCTGTCGCGTACAGAGGCCTTCTTCTTTTCGGGATCGGCCTTGTAGCTGTCGCGTACAGAGGCCTTCTTCTTTTCGGGATCGGCCTTGTAGCTGTCGCGTACAAAGGACTTCTTCTTTTCGGGATCGGCCTTGTAGCTGTCGCGTACAAAGGCCTTCTTTTCGGGATCGGCCTTGTAGCGCGCTCGGGCTTTAGCCTTGTTTTGTTGTGATAAAATATCGTCTTGCTTTTGAAGGTATTCTGCTCGTTGCTTAGATCTCTTCTTTCGATTACGCGAAGGCATTTAACTTCACTAGCCAAAGTATTAAACTGCGATAGGAACTAGTCTCGTACCCAGACCCTGATTCCCACAGCTACGGATGGATTACATCACCGCTACGTGGAAAGAGGGTCTGGCGAAATGCCCAACAAAAGTCGTTCTACGTGCGCCTGATTTTAGGCGCACAATCAGAATGAAGTGCTCCGTGACGTCAGATGGTAATACATAATATTAATTATTTGACAAAAGCAATTACGCATACCTGTAGATACCCTGTACATATGTCCTCTAGCTCTGTGGCAGACGTTAATCTTGACTCTATAATCTTGCAGTCTGGTCAAAGGCTGGGCTACGCTTCCATCCGTCTGAATCAGTTGAATGCGATCAAAAGTTTCATGGAAGGGAATGACATATTCGTTATTTTGCCGACTGGAAGTGGAAAGTCGCTCTGTTTCACAGTTCTTCCGTTCGCCTTTGACTGCCTTTACCAACGTGACAGCAGCATAGTGATTGTTGTATCGCCACTGATAGCCTTAATGAAGGACCAGGTACGCTCGATGTTCTGTAATGAACGGTGCATGCACAGTTTGGTTCTTTACTGTAGGTTGCTACTCTTAACTCTAAAGGGTTATCGGCGGCCTATCTTAGCAGTGAAATGAATGATCGTGCTCAGCAGGAGAGGATTTTAAGAGGCGAAGTTCAAGTCCTTTACATAGGTCCGGAGCTTTTGATGCTCAATACTCTATGGAGGGATATGCTCACAACACCAGTTTACAAGGAAAATCTGGTAGCTTTTGTAGTAGATGAGGCCCACTGTGTAGCAAAATGGTCAGTACAATATAATGCAAGCAAAAGGGCATGCATCTAAAGCCATTATTTTTCCCTTAGGGGTGACTACTTCAGGCAAGAGTTCAAATACCTTGGGGCAGTGAGAAGTCTTATCCCTTCGCATGTTCACGTGATGGCACTCACAGCTACTGCAACTGTTGCAACAAGAGACACTGTTGTAAAAATTTTAGGGATGAATAGCCCCACTATAGTGTCTGCTTCACCTGATAAGCCCAACATATGCTATGCAGTAAGAGAGAAGGGGAACATAGAAGAGGTATTTTCACCACTGTTGAATACATTGTGCTCAACAAGGTGCCAAATGCCGCGAGTCATTATCTATTGCAGGAAGGTAGAACACTGCTCACAGTTGTATCGTTTCTTCCTTTCTGCAATGAAATATGAGTTTACAGAACCACCAGGAGCACCTAATATTGCGATGTTTCGTCTGGTAGACATGTTCACCAGTGTAACACGCAATTCTGTTAAGGAGTCTATTATAGCTTCCTTGCAGAAAAGACATGCTCCACTAAGAATTGTTATCTGTACCAATGCTTTTGGCATGGGTGTAGACTGTACAGATGTATGCCAGGTCATTCACTGGGGGTCACCTTCTGATATTGAAAGCTATGTGCAGGAATGCGGACGGGCAGGCAGAAACAGTCAGCCAGCACAAGCTGTACTTTTTTGGAAAAAGGCTGACTTCAGAACATATTGTACCAAAGACATGCAATCGTACTGCACTGGAAACGATGTGTGCAGAAGAGCTAGACTAATGTCATACTTTGACTGCACGTATGATAGTAATAATGACTGCAGTTGCTGTGATGTGTGTTCTCGTAACTTTCATTGTGATAAATGTAATTGTAATTCATTTCCAATGTAACTATTTCACTATGTCAGAATGAGGATTACATGCATGTATACAGATGCACTCATAATCTAATGAGTAAAAGGTGTTTGGCGAAGGATGTTCTCCGCCTTTACTGACATCCAAGACGTCAGCTTTGGTCTATCTATACACATTAGCATACCATTGCATTTCATGGAAGGAAATAGCAGATGCTTTCTTCCTGGTTGATAGTGGAACACTTCATTTTGATTTAATTCTGCAACTATTTTCAGAAGATCTTCTTTCTCTGATCTTCTACAATGCTTGCTTGTAAACCATACACCAGTTATCTTGTCGAATTCTGCTAAAATATCTTTCAAAGAACCCAATGCTTTAGCAGCCCTTACTATGGATTTTGGGGTCTTGTTGGCACCAAGATGACTCACAGTATCTTTCAGGATCCTATTTAGGTGTTCCATGTGCAAGTCTCCTGAAATATTGTGACCTGGTCCACCTACACTATTGACAAAGCGCCCCCCACAGCATTTGCTCAGCACATCGAGGTGTTAGTGTGTAGTAGTACTGCATGAGTAAGTGGAACGCTTCAATACAATAATTTTTGTGCCCTGCGGCACGAAAAAAAAGGAATAGGAACTTCCAGCACCGCAACACTCTGCAACCATCCCCTTCTCTAATGGCGTCATTGAACTCCAAAAGAAGCAACCCTAGTGACAAAGTTTCTTTGGCATACTCCATAACACAGTCGGCTGAACCTGTAGATGGCTTTGCAGCAAATGATAGGGTGACCACATCAGAGCACAAAGTCTTAGCAATAGAGCTGACAGCTGCAAAATGATTTTCACTGGATAAGATCTTTTTTGATAGCCCTTCTAAGTCTGGAACACCAGTGATATGAACTGCAGCTGACAGTATGTGTGCTACAGTGATGAGCTCTATAAACTCCTCGCAGGCAGCAGTGTCCTTACTCACGTCAGACACAACATTCCGTCTGTTTATAAGGTTCCTCAGTTGGAATAAGGTTCCCTTATCCACTCCAGAACTGGTGTTGTACAGCCTCTTCCACACCACCTAGGTAGCCAATTAACAGAACAAGTGCAAAAAATGTGCCAATGTGAATTCATTGAAGTGACTTATTTACACATTCTAATACTTGGGGGAGGGGAGGGACAGAGGACAGAGGGAGTAATAAGTGATTTTGTTTAGGGAGTAAACAATGTATTGTATGTATATATAAATGGTGTTCTTGGGAAAGCAGCCATTCAGTCTCATAGCCTGCCTATGGACCACCTGAATATTGCTGACCCACCCACCACTCCGCTTGTGCATTGATTGTACCTTGTACACTGATTTTCATGTCATACATCAATGGCAGGCGGCACCCTTCGGGCTTCTACCCTGACCAACCACGTCAAACCCATGACCGCGTCATGGTGTGGCACACCTAGACGCACCCAAGGCAAGCCAGCGCTACCTTGGTCCCAGGTCGGTCAGCGGGGAGGGCCTACCACTCACCATGACCACGTCATGGTAGTGGCACGTCTGGTCGCACCCAAGGCAAGCCAGCGCTACCTTGGTCCCAGATTTGGCCTGATGGGTACACCCTGTCACCAGGTTGCCGCCTGAACCCTTTTGGGCAAAACTGTTATCCGTCAATTAGTATAGATGCATGACAGGGGTCGAGGGAACTCAGTTAGCGATATGCTACAGCATTATAGGGAGTACATGTATGCATTAGCACGGAATGAGCATTCATACAGCATTAATAAGCCTTAAACAATGCTTCAAATCATGTGCATGCTGCTGAGCAGATGCTCTTAGGTGGGGACATTACCATGTGTACAGTCTAGTGTCTAGTCTGGTATCAAAGACATGATCAACATGGGCAGTATACCTGCATATAGCACATCTTGGTATGCCAGTCTTCTATGACTGGTATAAGTCCCTGAACACGCTGCATACCACTCTCAGAGTTTAGGAGAGCATCCTGACTACCTCGAACCCTTGCCACTGTCAGCTGATCTCCACCTATGAGAACAGGGTTGATGTGATCAATGTGGACCTCAGTTGTTCTCGTGCTTCCATCCTCTGCACAAGTATTGTAGGTCTGGGTGGTGGTGGTCTTGGGTACATATTGATGAAGTACATCCAAAATATCGACCATATCATTTAAGATATTCTCATTCTTAAGAATGACTCCTAATGGGACCTGTTTAATAAAATTAACAAAGATATACTAAACCTAAAATGCACAGGCAGAGATGGGAAGGACATACCACAGTTGATTTAATACTCATGTTCTTTGAATACTTGTGTTGGATGTTATGTGTAACTTTGCCAAACAAATGTTGAAGATGAGGAATATGTTCAACAAATATTCTGGTCACAAGTGTTTGAAAGTTAGAAACCAACTGCGCATCATCATCATCATTTGGATAGAAAACACTGTAGTCTATGTCATCTGGAAAAACCAGTTCAGCATTGTTAGTGATGTCACTGAAATTTATCCTGTCCTTCACTGCAAAGGCATGGAAATAGTGCAAAGATTTTGTTTGGTTGTTGATCCTCATGTCTCGGGGTTTTATGTTCTTATCAATATTGTCACCAATGAGCTTAAATCCATTCCATTCACCGCAATCAAGAACTGGGGAACCATCTTGAGGACTGTTTTGCTCTAATAGTGCATGAAGACGAGCAGTTATGCATATCTTTTAAATTTAACTACAAATGATATCATACCTGTTGCAGCTAAAGGAGCAGTATCTTCATCACTGGTGCTAGTATGAGTGTCACAGGAGGGTGAAGACTCAGCAGTGACTAGAGAAAAGTCACCTGGACCCACAGGGGAAGTGCTGTCACAAAACGATGATGATGATGAGGATGATGATGCCAGTTGTGGTGGTGGTGGTGGTGATGAGGGAACTAATGAGACTGGAGTTGATGCACGAAAAGAATTAGACTGTGACTGTTCGTTGAATACTGTGGATAAGCTAGAAGTAGAATTGGATGTGTCCTCTGAATCAAATAATGTTGCTGGAGCAAATGACATAATACCCTGTTGATAGATTGCCATCAAGTTTATTTACATGCTGAAACCCTTACATGAGCTAGTACTTACCTGATTGGTTGGTAAAGATAGTTCTGAAACCCAGTTCTTAACAACTTTATCATGGTCAGTTCCTAGGATGTCTAGCAGTGCTCGTGTGCTGCTGTCAGAGAGACATAAGCCAAGTTTCTGGAGCCTTGAATACACCTATAAGTATAGTATGAACCATAAAAAGCTTGAAATAACTAGTAAAATCAATAACACCCAATGCACATACCAGCTTTCCTGCATGTCCATAACTGAGAACCAGTGATATGAAAGCATGAAGAAGCGTATTTCTACAATGAGACTTGGCCAAAACTCCAATACAAGTCATGATGGTACATTGTCTTCTTGAACTCTCTTTTGGAATGCAAGCATCAAGAAATCGTACAAGAACTGGTGCTTTCTGTCGTAATGTACGGTATTCGTTCGCCCACGAGAGGGCTGTCATGGTTTCTCGTTGAGCTTTTTTAATGTTGTATGCAGTACCACGAAGAACCTGACTCATCTCTTTACGAATGATCTTATTGATTCGAAGCAGGAAATGTTCGAGCAGTGCTGGAGACTCCAATGAATGCTTCGCAAATGCCCGCTTCGCGTTACGACCTAAGCACTTCCCAATTGGTTCTCTTGTTGGAGACAGATTGTACTTCTTTTCATAATCTTGATACGTAACAACAACCTATATAGAGAGGAAATATTACCTGAGTTAACAAATAGCCTAATCCGGACCTACTTTGACAGCATGTGCGGCGTGAGGAACAGTATCGGCCGATCGCTTTGTGCCTTGCGTTTCATGCGTAGCCGATGAACCCACGTGACGAGACAACTTTGACAGCAGCTCACGTTTACGGTTCTGGACTTCCTCTTGAAGGGCTGAGTACTTGGCAATTGCGTTGAAGCACTTTTTGCACACATAGCCTTCTCCGTAGTCCTTTGCAACATTGCTTTTTGATTGCCCACATTCGCAAGCTAAATCCGTCAGTACTGCTCTGCAATTTTTTGATGATAGGCTAGCAAGCTGCCTCCTGTTTTTGGAACACAAGACGGGATCTACGCAAAGCTTGCAGCGAAGCATTTCCGAACCAATTAAAATCAACTCAATCTATACGGAGCTAAATGACGTTTCTAACACCGTGCGACGTCATATTGCACCGTGTTTGATGACGTATCATTTATTAACGTAGAACGACTTTTGTTGGGCATTTCGCCAGACCCTCTTTCCACGTAGCGGTGATGTAATCCATCCGTAGCTGTGGGAATCAGGGTCTGGGTACGAGACTAGATAGGAACACCAAGTATCGGAGTATTTATACTTCATTCATCAACAATAAACCAAATTATAACTTCATATCCTGTACAGAACTTGCTACCGCATGAGGTGTAGTCTTTCTAAATGTCTATATGACCTTAAAGGGCACCGTGCAGGTGAATTCCAAAGATATTGGTGCTATTGCCGTTCTTCAAAACCGTTCGTAGCTCGAGTTATACCTTCCTAAGGAAGAAGAAGACGACGACGACGACGACGACGACGACCAAGAATTATTTTGGGACTGGGCACGAGAAAAAGGAATTCGTTTGTTTCTCTAAAAGCACACCGTTTTATGACACGGAACAAACGTAGAACTGTAGATCTTTGAGTTCTCGTTCCATCGCGACAAAGAGATACGCGATCCGTTTCTCCGTTGTCCCTCCAGACGCGAGTGAAGTTTTTTTAATGATATTCATCAATCCTCAATCAATCCTATATTGAACCTGCTGCCGCAGGTTCAGATATATACACCCTAGGAAAAAGAGCTGCGAGTATGTGTGTGTGTGTGTGTGTGTGTGTGTGTGTGTGTGTTGTGCACACACACACACACACACACACACACACACACACACACACACACACACACACACACACACACACACACACACACACACACACACACACACACACACACACACACACACACACACACACACACACACACACACACACACACACACACACACAGACAACTCAACTAACCCAATCTTGCCCAGGGTACAAACAACACCTAGATGACCCAACTATCTAGTGGCTAGAGATATTTAACCCATTCTTGCCCAGGGTACAGACCACACCCAGACAACACAACTAACTAGCAGCTAAAGATATTTAACCCATTCTTGCCCAGGGTACTGGCCACACCCAGGCAACTCAACTAGATAGATTAACCCAATCTTGCACAGGGTACAGACGACACCCAGACGACACAACTGACTAGCGGCTAGAGATATTTAACCCATTCTTGCCCTGGGTACAGACCAACCCAACCGGTTAATTAGCATCAGCTAAAGTGATTCTTCCTAATGTGCACCCCAGGAAAAAGAGCTAGGAGTATGTGGGAATGTGTGTGTGTACGCGCGCGTGGTGTGTCATTGCGCATATCAGGATGAGGTATCAAGATGTAGGAACGGACCGTTAACTTACGCAGTCGTAGAAAACAGGTAGATACATGCCGAGCGCACGTTCGTCTATTCACGCCGATGAAAGAAATATTCAAATGTATTGAATTTATTACAGGGCCCGCGGAGCCGGGGGGGCAAGGGGTGCAGCTGCCCCCCCACTTTTTTGGCCGATAATGTTAATTTATTTAGTGCATTAATTATTGCGGATGCATACACGTCAACAAGCATTAGTTCAGGCACGCGGCGCCAGCCGGACTTTTGTTCTTTTGTTCTTGTGCAGTGCTTGACGCTTGTATCTTATAGTGATTTGATTGTTTGCTTGACGAAGGAAACTTTTTGCTTGTGATAGCCAACCGATTGGATTCGAATTCTAATTGCCCGGCCCGTCCGCTACGTAACGCAATGGGCGAGCCTCCTTGTAAGAAGCAGTGTAACATAGCTACGTTCTTCCGACCATGCTTAAACCAAAAGATATCGGCAGAAACTTCTAATTCGAGTAATGAAGCACGCGGTACTTCAGATGTATCAGATGAGATTGACCGTGTATTGGATGGCAATACTTTATCAGACGACATACCTGTACCCAAGGAAAGCCATACTTCAACATCAAGCAATACCGGTACCAGTCTATCCAATGACAAACATTTGCAGGACACTTTTTCAACAACATCCTACCTGGTCCCGGTTCAACCAAATCAACCTACGACGATAAAGTTTCCAAAGCGGCAGTTTGGAAAAATTTAACCGAGCCTTTCAGGGAACTTGGTTCAATGATTTTCCGTGGTTGCACTACGATGAAACTAATGATAAAGTGCTTTGCCATACGTGTATGCGAGCAGAATTTGAGGGTGAATTAAGAACTGCATGCCCGAAATATAGATCCAGCATTTGTTATCGATGGCTACTGTAGCTGGAAAAAGGCGCTTGAAAGATTTCGGGAACACCAAACATCAGCATGCCATCTCTGCTAGCCATAGATTCCATTGTTACTCTACCAAAGACTTGCGCAGATATTGGGTCATCTTTATCTGATGTTTATAAAAAAGAAGTTGCTAAAAACAGGCAAATTTTACGAAAGATATTCGAAAATGTGCAGTTTTTGGCAAGGCAAAGAATTGCTTTCCAAGGAGATACGGATGAGGATTCAAATTTTTTTCAACTCTTCAAACTCAGAGCCAATGATGATGCCAGTATGCACGATTGGCTGAAAAGACATGACAAATATCTTTCCCATGAGATACAAAATGAAATGATAAATATTATTGCATTAAGAATTGTTTCTGATTTAGCAGAAGGTATCAGAAAGAATGGATATTTTTCTTTGATGGCAGACGAATGTACAGATGTGTCAAATAAGGAGCTTTTAGCAATTTGTTTGAGGCATGTAGATCACAACTTGGTAGCACATGAAGAATTTATTGGGTTTTATCATATACCTAGTATTTTTTCTGATACTATAGTTTCAGTAATCAAGGATGTGCTGCTAAGAATGAATCTGAGTCTATTTAAATGTAGAGGCCAGTGTTATGATGGAGCTGGAACAATGGCAGGCTGTAGAAATGGAGTTGCTGCACAGCTCTTAGCTGATGCTCCCAGTGCCCATTTAACACACTGCCATGGGCATGCATTTAGTCTAGCGGTTCATGAAATGATAAAAGGCTGCAAAGTACTATCTGATACCTTGGATACAACAATGGAAATTTGTAAATTAATTAAATTCTCACCAGGGAATCCTGAATAGTATCAAAGCAGACATTCATATGGACACTCCTGGAATAAAAATGCTGTGTCCTACTCGGTGGACTGTTCAAGGAGAAAGCTTTGAAAGGATTAAAGACAATTATGAAGCCCTGATGTTGGAATGGGATATCTGCTTGGAAGAAAGATTGGATACTGAGATGCGGGCTCGTGTGAAAGCTCAAATGGAGTCATTCAGTATTTTTTTGGATTAAATCTTGGTGCCACATTGCTTATCCAGACAGATAACCTGTCCAAAACCCTCCAGAAAACACAGCTATCATCTGTAGAAGGGCAGCATTGTGCCAATTTGGTAATTAGGGCCATCACAAGCATGAGATCAGATGAAATGTTTGACCTATATTTCATGAATGTTAAAAAACAGGCTAAGAATCATGGTGTACCTGAACCTTCACTGCCCAGGCATCGCAATGTCTCAAAAAGATTTGAAGTAGGAAGTGGACAATCTCATCAGCCATCATCTGCTGATGAATATTTTCGAAGGGTCTACTATGAAGCAATCGATTTGGTAACCAATGCCATTAGACAAAGTTTCGACCAGCCAGGGATTAAGGCCTACAGTATTATGGAAACATTACTTCTAAATGCTCTTAAACCAGGAATTGATGTAACTGATGAACTAAAATATATGTCAGAGAAATATGCTGAAGATGTGAATGTCACACTTTTGAAGGCCCAGTTACCTGTTTTTAAACTCATGCTAAGTGGAGAATTTCAATCATTCCACGAAATTTACAGTGCTTTTCAAAGCCTTGACCAATGTGAAAAGGACCTAATTTCGGAGATTGTTACTGTATTTAAACTGATCTTGGTCAATCCAGCTACTAATCTGAACCTGCGGCAGCAGGTTCATCTGAACCTGCGGCAGCAGGTTCAATATAGGATTGATTGAGGATTGATGAATATCATTAAAAAACTTCACTCGCGTCTGGAGGGACAACGGAGAAACGGATCGCGTATCTCTTTGTCGCGATGGAACGAGAACTCAAAGATCTACAGTTCTACGTTTGTTCCGTGTCATAAAACGGTGTGCTTTTAGAGAAACAAACGAATTCCTTTTTCTCGTGCCCAGTCCCAAAATAATTCTTGGTCGTCGTCTTCTTCTTCTTCTTCTTCCTTAGGAAGGTATAACTCGAGCTACGAACGGTTTTGAATAACGGCAATAGCGCCAATATCTTTGGAATTCACCTGCGCGGTGCCCTTTAAGGTCATATAAAGACTACAGCGAGAAGTACCTCATGCGGTAGCAAGTTCTGTATAGGATATGAAGTTATTGCAGAAGTTTATTTGGTTTATTGTTGATTAATGAAGTTATTTTACAGCATGCAGTATAAATACTCCGACCTGCACGAAATTTATTTGGTGTTCCTATCGCAGTTTAATACTTTGGCTAGTGAAGTTAAATGCCTTCGCGTAATCGAAAGAAGAGATCTAAGCAACGAGCGGAATACCTTCAAAAGCAAGACGATATTTTATCACAAGAAAACAAGGCTAAAGCCCGAGCGCGCTACAAGGCCGATCCCGAAAAGAAGAAGGCCTCTGTACGCGACAGCTACAAGGCCGATCCCGAAAAGAAGAAGGCCTCTGTACGCGACAGCTACAAGGCCGATCCCGAAAAGAAGAAGGCCTCTGCACGCGACAGCTACAACGCAGATATTGAATCTACGCAATCTGCTAAAAGGCAGCGATATCAAGAGGACCTCGAGGAGAACCGTACTGCTAAAAGGCAGCGATATCAAGAGGACTTCGAGGAGAACCGCGCTGCTAAAAGGCAGAAATACGAGGACAATTCAGCTGCCATTAAGGCATCTGAAAGGAATCGGTAATGGAATGACCCCGCTGTCCGATTGGCTAAACGTGCTGCCGAGAGGAAGCGGTATCGCAGGGGTCACCGAACTACCACTACCACCCAAAGGTATGTGATGGCATGTTGTATTGCACTAGCATTAAAAAGCTATAGGAAGATGTGCATGCAACATGTGTACAGCACGCATCACTTCACATGTAAAGCATGCATGGTGACCGTACTGTCCTTTGTGACCTGTCTATTGAATATTGGGGTGTCATCCTTAATCTGATGTACAACGGCAGCCAGCCTGCAACTGTGTACGAATTTAATTGCATTTGCTAGGGTTGAGCAGTAGACCTCAATGGTAGGTGTGTAGTGGCAGAGGAGATAGGGGACAGAGATAAGGATACCATGCACCCCTTGAAATAGAAATGTACAAATGAGTGAATGAGTGTCGCAAGCTCACTAGTAGCATTTGTGTTGAGGACAAAGTCACTTTTCCAAATGTCCATTCATCATTGGAGGGGAGGTCATTCCCATGTAAACATTGTTAACACCTTTTAATTTGGAGCATGAACAACTTCCTCCAATTTTCAGCACAATGGCACCTTTGGGGGGTCATGAGTTATGCAGACCAATCCAGTGAATAGATAAAATTGGACCAATAGAATTTTAGCACAGCTGGCAACACACACACACACACACACACACACACACACACACACACACACACACACACACACACACACACACACACACACACACACACACACACACACAACCACTCCCCCTTATCTGTGAGGTCATGAATATGTAGACCAATTGGTGATGTACCAATAAAATTGGACCAATAGAATTATAGCACAGCCGGCACACATGTAAAGGCTTTTCATGTATAAAAGCGACTCACCTGCCAAATAGTGCACTTCGCTTGCTGAGAACGAAAAAGGTAAAAACTAAATCCTTGCGCTTTGTTTCTATACTCTCTGTCAGATGCAGTGCTGCCCCTCACCGCCACCACCAGCAGCAGCAGTAGCAGCGCTGCCCCCACCGTCACCAGCAGCAGAGCTGCCCCCACCACCACCAGCAGCAGAGCTGCCCTCACCGCCACCAGCAGCAGCAGCAGAAGCAGCAGGAGCACCGCTACAGTATTGGCACCAGTGCCCCCACCACCACTTTGCCTGCTGCCACCCTGGCCGCTGCCACCACCACCCGCATGGCTCCCATGGCCTGAACCAGGCTGCCGAGGTCAGAGACGAGGCTTGGGGAGAAGAAGAAGACAAGCCAGGGGAACCGTACAGTACATTAAAAACTCATATACTTATAATTTCAATTATTAAATTTTTTAACCTCCCTCCCTTCGAAAATTAAAATGAATTTGTGACAACATTTAAAGACGCGCTACTACGACAGAGGAAAAAACGAATGAAACAAGTAAATAAAAACATTCTCTAACGAGAAAGTTGTTGGTATATAGGATTGACCAATGGTGGTGTAAAAAGCACGGAAACAAGAGTGACAGAAATTTGACTGGAAAATTGAAATAGGCCTATATTTAGCACACTAACGTTGTAACAGTACATGCCTGAGTAATGGGCTAAATATAGGCCTATTTCAATTTTCCAGTCAAATTTCTGTCACTCTTGTTTCCGTGCTTTTTACACCACCATTGGTCAATCCTATATACCAACAACTTTCTCGTTAGAGAATGTTTTTATTTACTTGTGCAGTTAGTGAAAGATCTTTTTCTACCGCTCGTCGCCTGAAAACGTGGCTTTGTTCAAGCATGAATCAAATTAGATTTAATAACTTAGCTACTCTCATGATTCATATAGCGACAGAACAGCTAATATTGACTTGGACGAAGTTGCCTCTGAGTTCGCCTCTAGAAATGATAATCGAAAGCGACATTTTGGTATATAGATGTAGGATCGATTTTATCGTGCATGCATTTGGCTTGTATTTGTACGCGCGTTTCTATGAATAACTTCCACATGCACGGAGGTGCGATACAACTTAATTGAGTACAAAAATCTGCCCCCCCACTTTATAATACCCTCCGCGGGCCCTGATTGAACCAAGGGCACATTACGAGCATTTAGAAAACGACACGCTCCTCCCACTCACACACGCACCAGCACTTATAATTTGCACTATAAGGGCGTGCCCACATTTGATGTTATAAATCATTATTGACCTCTATCCATTGATGTATGGTAATCAACTATTGACCTCTAAAGAAAAATACTACGTAATAGAAAAAAGTAATTAATTTTGTTGTTGATTCTCCTGCTCGCAAAATGAAAGCGAAAAATAAAAGAATGCATTATTAAAAAAAAACTATTCTACTGCGTTAATGTTTGAAAACAATCAAATATATTACATGCGTTTTCAATGTACAGACGTGTTTGGATGTCTGGACATGGATTAAGCTCAAGGCAAAGACTAGCTCATTGAAACCTGTACTGATGCAATGGACTACAGGCTTTGCATTTAGCTAAAGGCCCAGGTTATTTACAGCATGCCGCAAGGAGGATACTTCTAGGGTGTGTAATTGCATGTGTCTACCGTACAGATGACGCTATGAAGGAATCCCATGGTCTTCTGATTGTAGGTTGGGGTGCATTTTCTCTAAAATCCTGAAGATCAGGCACAGAGAGAGAGAGGAGAGAGACGAGGATGAGAGAGAGAGAGGAAGAGACTAGAGAGAGAGAGAGAGAGAGGGAAGAGAGAGAGAGAGAGAGAGAGGAGAGAGGTGAGAGAGAGAGAGAGAGAGAGAGAGAGAGAGAGAGAGAGAGGATAGCGAGAGAGTGATGAGAGAGAGAGAGAGAGAGAGAGAGAGAGTTAGCTCAAAAAAAGCTGAAAGGCTTGTGTGGAGTGTTGGATTATAAAGAATGTTGGAAACGGATGGAGCAGATAGAGTGGCACCTAGACGTGTGGCAAGGAATTTATAAGAAGGCGGGGTTCATTACACGCGTATAGGCTTGAGCCTTTTTATAAATTAAATTCTATCCTTGAATGCCACACTGTCACCGAATTGCTCTAAGTGCCTTGCACTCTATCTGCTCCATCCTTGTCCTTGCAACAAATTCTACTCCACGTTTATTGTATACACTGTACACATATTCAATAAATGTCAAAAAAGCAATGATAGCAGAAAAGTTGCCAAATCATGTTATATTTGTGTAGGACAATTAGTTTATCTCAAACTGAAGAAGTATGAGGAAGACGTGCCGCAGTGTAGTGTAGGAAGTGCGCATGCGTAGAACCTGGTATAAATACGATTGCTCTAGGTGATTTGTTATTCTTGTCTCAGTTAGATATATAAATGTTAATACTATTCTGAGACACTACACGCAGATTGACCATGCAGGTCATATCAACGGATGCATGGAGATGGAGAATCATTGAGTAGTGGGTTGGGAGCATTTGGATAAAATGGAAGACCAGAGGTGTAGAACAAGTGGAGGAATCGACATGTGTGGACTTACAGAGTTGTTCTCACCAACACAAAACAGGCTGAAGTAAAACTGAGATTATTTAGTACTGCAAACTGACATATTCATTTATGTATGAATTTGGAAAGCCGAAAACAATTATGCATGAACAGCCATTTGTCACGGCTGTTTCGAGTGGACAAAAGGCTTATAAATAGAACACACTGACATCATTTACGGTTCAAGTCAATCATGGCTAGCCGCCATCTCATTAAAAGTTCACCCATCAAAAATGCAAAACTTGTAGCAGTAATGCACATCTTGAAACCATTTCTAACAAGTAAAACTAGTTTGGTTTTTATTTTCACTTAAACGCATGTCCCAACGCGTAGCGTGATTCTACACTTTGTCACGCGCATATTGTACTCTCCAAATGGCGCGAAAAATGCCATCCAGTCTGGCCTTCGTATCTTTTTTTCCGCCCTTATAAGTGGTACAAAAAGACGCAGGAGTGGAACGATCAATCTTTTTCACGTAAGAATATGTGTTTTACTCGTGGTGCCGCAGTTCCTGCCACTCACAGAAATACATAATAACACACCATCCGCTTCATGAATAATGCGCACCACCTCATAATTAGCTATGGAATCCCACCACAAATGCCGATCGGTGGATCTCTGCATGGTATGTGGGTGCAAACTTCATAGAGGAGTCAAAGCCAAGGGCAAACCACCAAAGCTAGAGCCTACATACCAGTGCAGCACCTACACTAATAGTCTTTAGTCTCAGTATCTCAACAGACCAGAAGGAGATCCACCCACAATTGTTCTGCACATTTGTGCCATAAGGCAATGTTGAGGTTGCAGGTGTAAGAACCAATGCAAGTGTGTCAAGTACAGCCATATAACGGGTCCACACACACTGCTGACACTTGTAAATTACAGGTTCATGTAGCTTAACATGTTATGCTGTAGGCATGTAAACCATTTTACAAGTATAGCAGCTATGGTACACACCAACAGGCATCATGGCTGTGATAGACCACCTGCTATTATCACCAAAGTACTGGTGCTTTCTGTGTCAACAAAACAGATATTGTCAATGGTAGATGCAGTTAAGTGTCCAATTTGTTTGTACATGCTACATCAACATATAGAGCTACCATGCCATGCCTATGTTTGTAGCTCGTGTCTTAAGGAGTGGATTCGTGTCACTGTATGACTCAAGTGCCCCTGCTGCTATTCAGTCACCAGTCTTCAGCCCGCCGAGCTCATACAGCCTCCAGAGCTTATCATTCGGTTGCTTGGTGAGATAATGGTGCATTGTACATCTAGTGGGACAGATGTTATGGCTTGAGCTTACAACACACCCCATTGCCGTCAGCACAACAAGCCAGCACAAGTTCTACATGAACTTCAAAACAGCACAATTCAACCACCTACAGGAGGAGCAGTAAGTACATACATGCAATGTTACAGTTTTTGTATCAAACTAGCACATGTTTAGAAGCAGTCTCACACTAACACAGAACTTCATTTTAAACAGGCAATTTCACACACGTGTACACACCACATACACACACATGCTCAGAAACAATCTCACACTAACACAGAACTTCATTGCGTTTTTATTTTAACAGGCAATGCTATCAAGGATTTTTTAATACCTTTGATGCCAAGTTCAAAGGTACCAGAAGAACTATAAAATTGCACATCCAAGAACACCAGATGTTGGATTGCATTCGTTCCCACCTCGCTGGATGTGGGTTGATAGGTGAGAAGGGGGCCGAGTCTATCCACTCCTAGTTCAACAGCCTTGCAGCTACGTATAAAACCATCCCAGATCCAATAGACAGGCTGAAGTGAATTATGAAGGAACACTACTTAAAGGTCTCTCTTCAAATTCAGAGTGCCACACCTCCTAAACTTAAGCTTTCGTAGATGCAATGCTCAATAACAGGTACTAATACCATATTTATTCTCATGTTTCTTCACTAGACAGCACAACCTAATGGCTTCAAGAGTGTTTGATGGTGGGCTAAAATGTTGAAATGCATGGCATCGTGATTCAGGCAAGCCAGGTTAAGCTAGGTACATGTAGGTGAGGTCAATTGCGTCAAACATCGAGGAAGTATTGCAATATTCCAAACGCCTACTGCGTGAGTTAGGAATCGCGGCACTACGAGTTTTATTGAAAATCTTACAGCCAAACCTATCTCAGTTATATTATAAAAGTTTCAGGGTACTTCATAAGGGCGGAAAAAGTACCAGAGCAATCTTTCAAACAACACACACAGAATTCGCGAGCGTGTAACATATTGTCGACAGAATATAAGCGGCATTAACTCACATCATTCAGAGCGTCAGACAATATAGAAGTAGGATCCGAAGTGTAAAGAAGAGTTAAAAACAGTCCTCGTGGTAAAAAGGAGCATCTTTAAGCCCATGTTGGTTGCTAAGGTCGTAATTAAGTCCGTTGCTATGAAAAAATTTCGTATCCAGAGGCGTAGCCTTTTTGTAACAGGTTCAATGGAAATGAAACAGCCGTGTTGTATGCAATTGCATTGCATGGCAGGATGGTCACAGTTTACAGATTATGAAGAAACAATTGATATATTTCAAATTGCATTACGTTATAGCATTATTTTCAAACTGCATTTGTTACTGTGCCATTCAAATGCCGGTTTGAAGAATTACTTATCACAACACAAGATGCTTATATTGATGAAGAACTTATTTGACAAGCAAAAAATTGCTGAAATTGATTCCCCCCCCCCCCCCCCCCCCCCCCCTTCATATTGTGCACATGCGGAAGCATTTGGGACAGTTTCCGAGAAAACTTCCTATGTTTTATAACATTATAAAATAATCGAGTTATAACGTTTGAATCGCTATAAAGTCCGAACGGTAAAGGCTATCGACTTCCTATTTTCATGACTTCATACTACACCATTTCTCTATGGTGAAATACATTTTGGTATCTTGCACTTGCTCCGTGCCAGCATTGCAACGTTCTATACCCCACCTGGTTCAAACCCAACATAACTTTCTGTAGGAGTAATCAAATCGCTTCAAATTCGGTTTGTAGATAGAGAGGTCCTATACCTATCTACCTATTCTGTTCGTTAATTTTTATGCCATCCGTTACGGAGATACAGTTGAACAAACTACGTGCACTTTTTCCCGCTCGATTCGCGCCAATGATTTGGGCAAATCGCGTCCCGCTCAATGTATGGGAGGCGGTGATTATATCACTGGCGCGTATCGAGCGGGAAAAAGTGCACATAGTTTGATCAACTGTATCTCCGTAACGGATAGTATAAAAATTAACGAACAGAACAAATAGATAGGTATAGGACCTCACTATCTACAAACCGAATTTGAAGCAATTTGATTACTCCTACAGAAAGTTATGTTGGGTTTGAACCAGGTGGGGTATCAAACGTTGCAATGCTGGTATGGAGCAAGTGCAAGACACCAAAATGTACTTCACCATAGAGCAATGGTGTAGTATGAAGTGTTGAAAATAGGAAGCCTATAACCTTTACCGTTCGGACTATATAGCGATTCAAACGTTATAACACAATTATTTTATATTGCTATAAAACATAGGAAGTTTTCTCGGAAACTGTCCCATTTCTCTATACTATATTTAAAGCTTTAAATAGTCGTCCGACGCGTTCGTAGCTTTGCAGATATGCTTGCGCTGCATCCATCCTGCATGCGCAATGAAGCTGTGCGTACATGGATCACGGGCCTGCGCCGCACGAATTTTCCCGCGGGGCGGCGAGACAATCTGGCACTCATGATTAATTCTCGAAACCTGGTAGTTTAGAAAAAACCCGGTTGTAACAAAACCGGTCGGTTAAGGTGGTTTACAATATCAGTTCCCGTTCCGGTTATTTCCGGTTTAAAAATTGATCATTTTTGCATAATTAGCTGCTAATATTGTGGTAATGGTGCGCACTATATCTCAGTACACAGTGCGCGCTGACTCACCATTAGGGGATTCCGGAGTTGCATGACGTCACGCGCTTTTTACGTACATCACGTCATTACTATGAATAACGGTATATTGCAGCAATGCGTTGCTATAATATGAGATCGATACCTGCGCCTTCTTCCCTCCGTCGTCCACTTATTCATTTCTCGTCGTGCCCAGCATTATGGCAACAGTACGCCACCAGCAACTCAACTATTAAATAGCAACCGGTCGGTTGAAATTTTTACAACCGGTTGAAGTATTTATGCGAAATAGAAATGGTGGCACAGGAAAACTGGAATATACCCCTGTACCAAATTTCGACACCAGGAACAGGCATCCTTCATTTTTGCAAGAGAAACAAACCGAAAGAAGCAATTTCCATTATATCATGATCTGCAGCAATCCTCAGTAGTTGTTGCTAATGGGCAGTGGGACACAACAATCATTGATGGCTGTGTCCAGTGGAGTGTTTCACACGCGGGACTAATATCAACCCAAGAAGAGCACATCTCTCCTTTGCCACATACTGCAGACTGGCTGGTAGTCATTATGCTCTGCTGTTCTTCATTTCTAGTAAATAGGGTGTGTAACCGGTTATCAGGTTATTCGGGTTATTCGGATATTTGCAAAAACCCACGGTTGTATGCGGCTGGAAACTAGGTTTATAATTAGAACATTACGGTACCTGTCTAATAGATAGCGAAGAAACACCTCATTAAAAATGCTTATGTTTCAAAGCTCACAACTTCTCAGAATAAGTAGTAATGCAATATTTTAAACTAATATACAACACAACCTTTCATGCTCTTTTATTTATAGTCCTCACACACTTTCCAAATTTCAGGCCTACCGTATGCGCAAGCAGTGTTTATAACCCCATGCGGTACTTATTTCGGTTAGGTGGGAACGAGATCGAATAGAACGGGCTACCCGAAGTTGATCTGGAGGTAAGACTAGTCTGTCGGTCAAGCCAAGGCATGTCAGTAACGGAACTGACGAACCAGATCTGGTCACGAATTTTCTGTCACCAGAAAACCTCGAGTGTATCTTATGAATAATCGATGCACGTTGCGGGTTACAGGGATGGATTACCACACAAAACAACTACCGCTGCACTGCAGAGTTTGTGGAAAGAGGCTAATGAAGAGTGGGCAAAAGAAGAGCACTTATGAGTGCAAAGGATTCGCAGATGATCTGTTAACAGCTTTTGCAATCAACACCTCCACTGACATTGCTCACATGCACCCAGAACGCTTTTGTGAGTGCTGTCACCTTTCAATGAGGAGAATCATCTGTGCCAGGGCAGAAAAAGTGCACCACAAGTGTACGCTGACACCATTTGAATGGGAGGAACATAGAAATGAAGGGTGTAAGGTACATATATACTACATCCCTGCTAGAGTTCACACATGTAACATCCTATGCAATACACAGGTGTGTGAGCACTTCAGAGTTATTGCAAAAGGAGGTAACTCCAGAAAGCTCACTGTTGGCAGAGGACGTCAACCAGGCCTCACACCAAACATGGTAGCTGCACGTCTCTGGAATATTGCCCCTCCTCCAGAAGCCAGAACAACACGACTGTCCTTGAGGAGTTGAAATGTGTGGTATGTGCAAACGTGCTTTCACAGCCCCTTGAGCTACCATGTGGAAAGCTGGCCTGCACCAGTTGCATTGTAGAGCGAGTGACAGCCTCAGCCACAGTGTGCCCTTGCTGCTTGCTGGATGGTGGCTTGGTCTCCACTGAGATCAAACCAGCATCCAACCTTATACAACTGCTGCTAAAAGATGTACTGGTTCAGTGTGTAGTGTGCATAAAGGCTGGATACTATGAAGACCATGAGTGCACACAATCCCTTACTCCTGGTGAGGAAAGAGAAGCAGCGGGATTGTTGAAGAGGGCCATCTCCACCAGTCCTGATCAAGCCACAGTACAGCTGGCTACAGGAGGGACGGTTAGGTGTATTCAGTGCCACTTAAATTGTTATGTTATGTTTGACCATACCTTGTAGCCAATGATATTCATGAAGTTAACAAAAGCCCGACATCCAACTACGGCTGCTTGTTCCAGGACTGTCAAAACACGGTGTTCAGAGATGCACACAGCTAGAAGTGTCATCAGTGGAGGGGAACCATCAGCCCTGCTTGAGAGTGAGGTGCTCACATTGAATGATGAAGAGAAGAAGTCATTACTGGAGAAGGCAGGGATAACAAACGTCTCAATTAGCCCAGCTGAAGTATTGGCCATTAAAACTGGCCTTACTATTCCCTGGAATAGACTGAGAATTCTTAGACGGTAAAGAACTTTATACACATCATAAAAATTAACCTATTACTTGTCCAGGTGGCTCAAAGCATCAGGAGTATCTCTAGCTGGGGAGGAGAGGATGCGCTACATCTGCAGACGAATTGTGGGCAGCAACTTGAAAGGAGAGATGGCTCTCTTTTCATTTCCATCCACTTCTGGTGGTGAGGAGCTTAGGGTAGCTGCTTTAGTTTACATTCCAGATGTGGTTCTAAAGGTTGTTGACCTTTTGGAAGAGAATCAAAGGTTAGGGGTGCTTAAGGCACACACACCAGATATACAATTAATTTGTTTTGAAATCTAATGCAGGACAGGACGGCTTACCTGGCATGATGGGGTCATTCCTGCTAGTGAGATATGGCTAAAGCTTGGAGGGGACAAAGGAGGTGGCTCATTCAAGATGAACTTCCAAATAGTGAATGTTGCAGCGCCTAACTCAGTCCACAACACCTGCGTGTTTTGCTGCTTTGAAGCGGACGACACTGTTACCAACCTCCGCATAGCACTTGACTGTTACAAAGATCAAGTAGCACATCTACAAGGGATGCAATGGAGGTAGGAACAGTTATCTAACATGACAGCATAAAGAATAAAATGAACATTACACAAACAGGCAATACACAATCAAGTTGTTCATGTGTGGGGACTACGAGTTCATTACTAGAATGTATGGGCTATCTGGAGCAAGTGGTATGTGAGTAACTGGGGCCAAAAAAATGCGTACCAATATTTCACCTTTGTTATAGGATGCTACCCATGCTTGTATTGCTTGGTCTTCCATGAGAACATGGTAAAACCTCTCTCAGCCAGAGGACATGCACCTCCAAGAACATATGAATCCATATGCACTGACCATCAGCGCTACATTGCATCAGGAGTGCGCAGGAAACAAGTAAAGCACTTTTACAACTGCATCACGGAACCTATATTCAACATCCCTATTGAACAGGTAAACATTCATTTCGTAAAATATTTTTGCATAACTACACATACATGCATACACAACATACGTGTGCACATACACACCCAGGTTTGCCCCCCCGGGCTTCACATCACATTGGGCATCTTTACAAAGCTTTATGGTTTGCTCGAAGATGAGTGTCATGCCCTCGACCTTGAACTAGCCCTGCTTTCAAGTGAGGAAGCCCACTCCAGCTTTGACACATACAGCCAAAAGCTGCAAATGCTTTGCTCATTGCAATCTGAGCTAAAGCAAGCCGAGGAGGCATATGCTGTATTGCAGCAAATGACAACATATGTATCCCTGGTGATTGGGGAGAAAGACCCAGTCACCGCTGATTTTTTTGTGCAATGTGAAGAAAAAAAGAAATATCTTGGAAAACTAGTAAGCCATATGCACTACACATAAAAAATGTGTAATACAGGCCATGATTTTGCTAGGAAGCAGAGGTAGCTAAATCTAAAGCTATTGTGGAAAAGGGGTTTTCTAAAAAAGAAGGCCCCTTTGTTAAGGCGTTGGATGATGCATTATACAGTCAATTGGAGTGCACCATCAACAGTATTTTGGTGGTGCTTTGGTTGGAAATCATGTACATCAGGCTCTAAAGGTACCATAAGTGCAATACGTACAACCACATGAATGAGGCATCTCCTACACTGTTTCAGGAATGCAACATTCAGAAGCTGTGCAGGTCTCTATGTGAAATAGCCAAGAATAAATTGCCTCATCGATCTACACAGGCAGAACATCGTACTGAGATCCTGGCTAAAGCATTCTCTATGTTTGCAAGATGCCATAACATCTACGACCACAATTTCATTGATGAGACACAAGCTCATGCCTTAGGTTGGTAATGGACCTTCAGGTGTTTATGTGACTATGACAACTATTTTTACAGAGGAGGCCGTGGGAGAGTTCATGACGTTCTTCCGTGAATCCTTCCCCCAGGCAACAGTCCCCATAAAAATGCATCTATTGGAAGACCATGCTGTTCCATGGGCAAAATCTTTCCATGTTGGATTTGGCCTACTTGGCGAACAAGGGGCTGAGTCCATTCATGCTAAGTTCACACGACTTAGCCTATCATACACTGCAATTACTGATAAAGTACAGCATCTCCTATGTATAGTGAAGGAACACCTAATAAGTATTTCCCCACAAGTTGTAGCTGCTATCCCTCCTCCAAAAAAAGAATAAAATCATAATACTTTCTGTACTTACATCTTCAACCAGCAAACCACTGCACGTTCGTCTTCAATCTTCCTGAGCTGTAGTACACATCAGAAAAGCTTCAGATTTTATCATTTTGCGCACACGCTCATGTGAGATCCTCTTGACAGCTGAAGCGAAAAGCGTAATGATATAAACACATAACATAACCAAATAGCCAACAAAATGGCTACTTTTAGACCGTTTGAAAACTATTTCAGAAAATTCGTGACCGCACGTGTGGAATAAAAACAAGCAAAACTAGATAAGACGTATACGGAAAACGTTGTTTTATAGCCCATGGAACTTCCTGAGAGTGGCTATAGCCATTACAACTCACGGGGTCCATGCGCGCTGAAATAAGTCCCTCACTTCCATTCACTAAACTGACACGTTTTTGTACGGTAAGGGCACGTGATTTATATGATCACAGGAAGGTCAGGGGTGTTTCTTTAGCATAGTATGGCTTATAGGTGTTCAATATATTCCGTATGCTTTGTGTATAGCACATTCCAAAGGTCATCGGTTGTCCGGGTCGTTGCTATGGGACCTCAATATCGTTCTAATATTTCTTAGCGTGGGCCTAATTTCCACGCGTTCAATGAGAGCAGACAGCCGTGACCTATCCGTTCGAATAGCAACTTAGCATTACTCGGAAAAATCGATTAGTGAATTTTATCTATTCGAAATAACCGGTTTATGTTTCTCCATTCGGAGGTACTTAGGTATTCGTCGTCAGCATCGACAATTCGTCCATTATTCGAATATCTTTTTATAACGATATCCGGATATGATTTTCAATTGATAATTAGAGTTATACCACGTCACTGTTGTTTTTACTATTTATACATACATAACGACATCGGAAGCAATCAATAATTGAGTAAATAGATAGTAATATAATACAAAATATTTAATGTGCATCAATTGGGGATACAAAATATACAGCGTGTACTAGCTCAGTGCTGTTATCGTCGTCTTCACGTAAGTTCATTAGTATATGCCACGAGTTGTTATATGTAGTAGCAATAAATTTATGTACCCAGTACTAGTATTGCATTGTTTTATTGTACAGTGGTACCGAAGTGAACATATCTGAGTATTGCGCTAGCGAGTGAAACAGAATGACAGACTTCTCACCCACTTCAAGTAAGTATGCACGCTCTGTTTGAGTATGTGGAGGAATTAGAGAGCATTATTAATGGAAAATTTCATATGCATTTAGCGAGAACGGGAATGGAGTATTGTGGGATGATTGTAAGTGGAGTACGTGATTGTAGGTGATGTGGGGTGAGTTTATAATGGTGATGTCTGGTCTCCGTGGTTAGTGTTGGATACATTACTATGGATATGTACAAGTGCATGGTAAAGACATACAATTTATTAAACTCTATTTGGCAAACACATGCATGCTACTGTAGACCTTTGTGTCTCTGTTTTTTCAACTGACATGCATAGCTCTATTTTGGGTGCAAGACCAGGTGGATTTCTGTGCAGACATAAATTATCTTCTGAGTGTGCACTCCACAAGCAAAATAACCTGAATAACCTAGGTATTCGGCAGGAAATTTGGCAAAACCTATTCGGAAAAATCGATTTTGTTTTTTAAACTATTCGGAAAAATCGATTTTCAGATCCACAAAAACCTGAAAAATCGATTAGTGTTTTAAAAGTATTCGGAAAAATCGATTTTCATTATGCAGGGGAGGTTACACACCCTACTAGTAAACCATCAATGGTGAAATCCTTATCGGAAAAGAAGCTTTGCTCATTGCTTACCCACTGGCACGATTCATCCAGATCATTAGGTTTCATCAGACTGAGAAAAGAAATGTTCTCCAAGTACATGAACAGGCTTCAACATGGTTTTTGTGGATCTGCACCACACTTTAAGTAGCTGAATTCTGTTGTTCCAATGTGTGATAGAACTTTCCCTATGAATTCGGCAAACTCAGCGTGCAGGTCTTCGTTGACAACAACAAAATTTCCACCAAGGACTTACCATAAAAACCCGCGGAAGTCTATCCATATAGACACATCTAGTCTTTGCTCAATGCATACTCCTCTTACTTCAGATCCAGTTCTGCATCCTGTAAAAGATTTTTGATAATCAGTGGAACATTCGCAAAATCAGCAATGTAACTTACTTTAAGTGCTTAATCATCTTCTTTCGCTTCATAATGCTCCTGACTGCCATAGACGTAAAATGTTGGGAGAATACAACTGCTCCTCGAGTACAGTGCTATCTAACTCAGCTTCAAGTATTACATGCTGCTCTGGACTGTGGCCATTTCTAGCATTCATTAATTCCAACAACTTTAATTTGTTATGGGTAAGCCTTGTAGCTATCATTATCATCATGGTCTACACTGTCACCTACATGTATTCCTTTCCACCAGCAATTTCTTGTTTACTCACACTATCATTCGCACCGCCACACTCACTGTCACGTTCATGCACAATATCTTCAGCAGTATTACCATTAGTCCAAGATATCAACTGGATCAAGAAAACGATTAAGCGAGCACAGTGGATGGTTTCCTTCAATTATTTTCCTTCCAATATTTTCAGGCAATCTACCCTTGTCTAGGTCTATGTGAATGATGTTAGGACCAAGCCATGGTTTCTCTAGTTTGCCTCCCAGTCTGTGACTATTCTTTGCATTTGACTTCAATACCTTGTCCCCCACTTTAAAGATATAATTTGTATAATATTTTTTCTGTCTAGTTCGTACACAGAGAATATTCTGCGTGGCCTTTGCACGATATTGTTCGGCCTGAAGATGAATAAAAACATCAATATGTATAAGGCGTTCAGATTCTGTAAGGATTTGTGGCTATGAGTTACCACCCACAGCACTTTACATTCGCACATGTATTGGAAGCTTTGCCTCCCAAATATGCACTAGAAAAGTAGAAGCATGAAGAGATGTCCTGTAAATAAATGTAATAATGTAATGTATTTATCGTGCAAACACAGCATGCATCATACCGTAGCTAAACATTAATGTGATTATCACAGTCATTTTGTTTTTCATTTACTACTTGAATAAGTTTAGTGTTAGATTAAACTGCTCTGTCAATCCCTTTGTCTGCGGATGACATAATTACAAAAATATATGTGGTTGGATCATTGCAGCAAATTAAAGGCATTCTGATTTTGATTTTATTTTAGAACTCAGAAATGCCATTTTCACATTAATCTGAAGCCATTAATGTTGCAGAGTTTCTAAATGACCTCATCTTTCGTCATGGTCCCTGATATAATAGGGGACAGAATTTTGAATTTTCAATTAGCCATATGTTTCAGCGCAAGCGTTACGTTTCTATCACTGGTACCATGATTAATTACAATGTGGAGATGCACGTGCTTCTGGCCACTTAGAAAAATAATCCGTCACAACTATCACATGCTTGTTACCATTTGTGGTTGTTGGGAGAGGCCCAATGAGGTCCCAGAATTTATGTGGCGACGACGGTTTGGTGGACCAGAAGCATTTTCCAATATTCTAAAGCATATAGCAGAATAGTACCATGTTTAGTATATAGACCTTATTCGAAGAAACATGAATGCGATTATCTAGTTGCGTGCGCGTGATCTTAATGTAATTCATCGTCCCCATGCATACCGATGTATTGGAGGAATGGCGACCAACCGTACCAATGGATTGTATTTGCAGGAGCAAACGCTGGTGGGGGAATCAGATTTTTTTAAGCAACTTGACGCTCGAGGCAAACGTAGGTACGATGAGAAGCTCGAAATCCTTGGTTTATGCAGCGATCCGTACGCTACAACATCTGAGGACTGGGAATCTGACCCCGATTATTGGCTTAACGTGGAGTTCCCAGACATTTTAAATTATTTAATCGATTCTCTTAGCCCTCACACAAAAGAATCACTAAAAGCATACAAGAGCACCGAAGCCTGGGCATACTTTACAGCTGGGTATGTCACGAATGTAGGTTTGATGAAGATTAATGCAGAGTCCTGTCTACTTCGTGCTAAGGTGAGTAAACGTTTTTTTAAATACACACCTGGCATTGATAGGTATAATTTTAGGTTTAAACACAGTCAGGCAAGCAGTGCTCCTCCCTTGTGCCCATGGGTTGGTTTGAACTACAGTGGTTCAATTATATGTGCACATTGTAACTGCATGGCAGGAGCTGGGGAAGCATGCTCGCACATTGCTGCCTTGTTATATGCTGTCATGGCTAAAGCAAGGATACAAAGTGAAACTGTCTGCACTTCACTGCCTTGCAGTTGGCTTCAGCCTTCACTAAGGACAGAGGTACTTATATACATTGTATTTAAAAGTTTGTAGGTGTTTATATTTTTGTAAAAATCTTTACATTATACAGTTACAATATGCTACTGTGAGGGATATTGTGTTTTCAAATCCCAGCTCTGATGCATCTCTTAGATCTGGATCATCAAAACAGCACAACACCCATCCTAAAAGCACCTCATACAGTCTTGGCATTGAAATGAGAAAGGATGAGTTTTTCAAAAAGCTAGCTGAGGTTAATCCTACAGCAGGTATACTGTCTTTGTTGCCAGGATACTCTTCAGCTTTTGACCCAAGAAGACACATGGAGTCTCTACCTCCTCTTTTAACAGTTCTTTATAGGCCTGAGTTTTTCAACATGTCCTACAATGAGTTAGTTGCAGAGGGCAAACAAATTTTCAATTCACTTTCAGTGACTACAGAGCAGGTGACATATTTGGAACTTATAACTAGAAACCAATTCAAGTGTGCTGCCTGGTATGAGTATAGATCTGGAAGAATGACAGCCTCAAAGATGAAGTCAGCTGCTTCCACAAATGTTTCAAAGCCATCTGTATCATTAATAAATTCAATTTGCTATCCTCATAAATTTAAATTCCAAAGTGCTGCAACAAGGTGGGTTTTATGAAAATTTTTGACATAGAATAAATGTTTTACAATGCATTCTATTACATGCAGCTGGGGCATTGCACATGAATCTGATGCAAGATCGAGATATGAGAAAACTGCTTCCCTACAACATGAGAACTTTCATGTGGAACTGAGTGGCCTGCGCATCCATCCCTAGCTCATTTTCTCATTTGGGAGCATCGCCTGATGGAATTGTGCAATGTACCTGCTGTGGAAAAGGTGTTCTAGAAATAAAATGCCCATATAATGCAAGGGAATGCACAATATCTGATGCTGTACATGAGAATTTAATTGACTGTCTCGAGAAAACACCTTGCGGATTCTCACTGAAGCATTCCCATTCGTATTACTACCAGATACACACTAACTCTTCATATGTGAAGCAACATATGCTGACTTGGTTGTTTGGACAACCAAAGATTGTTTCATTGAAAGAATCATTTCAGAATATGACGTGTATTCCCCTTGTGGCCGAGTCATATGGAGCTTGGGGCAGCGAAGCGGTGCAAGCTTTTTCACGGCTCGCATCATACCTTGCCACAAGGACCAACTCACCCAAGTCCAAGGTTGTCTGCAGCCTGTACGGCCGCCTTAATTTGACTCTTGTGCGAGCCAATGCCCGAGCCCTCCTCTTACGAGGTGGATGTTCCCTTCAGAAGGGGGATATTTCATCATCGTAACTTTCATAGCTAGTGTGTCTCAGTGTGTCAGGGTATGTATGTATGTATGTAATATCATTATTAATAATACTTCTTCATGGAAATAGTTGGGACGGTTAATGAGATGTATTATTGTGGCATCCTTCCAGAATTAATTGGAAAATGGTGGAGCAAAAGAAATGTTTTGGAAAACAGTCCGACAAGCTCATTGCAAGCAGTGCCAATCACAATTCAGGAACCAGCTGCATGGTGCTACTGTCAGCTAGAGGATGATGAAGTATGTTCAGATCTGATTGGCTGTGACAACCCTCAGTGCCCAATTCAATGGTATCACATTGCATGTCTAGAGTTAGACTATGTTCCAAGGGGCAAATGGTACTGCCCTGATTGCAGACCACAGTACAATTAAAAAAAAGTGAAAGTTGTAATTTGTGTTTACTGCATTACATGTGAGTAAGTTGCATATGTTATTTAGTGTGGAGTCAAGTGTGTTGTATATGTGCATGGGTAAGAGGAACAACAGATGTGCAAGCATTGCAGAGAGCTGCACAGACTGTAAAAATACAATCAATGAAAGTATTGTCAGTCAGTGGGTGTCTTCTCATTAAGCATGCTGATTGGAATAACACCTTCAAGAAGCTTATACTTCTTTTTCATCTGACCAATTACTCGCTCAATATGTATTCTAACGTGAGATATTTCTCATGCATAATCTACTTCATTGCGAGATAATTGCTTCTTCCCTTTCGTAAACGGAGGACGGCACAACGTAGCACAATATAGCCCTACACTATCTTCAATTGTAAAACCTCTATCAGCGAGAACAAGATCACCATGTTCTAGTTTATCAAGAACACCACTATGTTCTGTGATGAATATGTCAGAAGCTCGCCCTCCCCATGCTTCAGATATAAAGGAAATTGTTCCTTGAGGAGTTACTGCAATTAGCACTTTGATTGTGTTGTGGTGTTTATATTCACTCCATGTATGTGATCTTGCCTGCAGATTTGCTGGACGCTCAATGAATACTTCTGTGCAGTCCAAAATGCAAATGCAGTTTTTGAAAAACTTTCTGAACACCATTGGCATACTTGTCATCATTTGCTCCCTAGATGGCCAGTGAATCAAGAAACTGAGTTGTTCTGCCATGATGTAAATCCATTTCCTAAACACATTAGAAACAGTTGATTGTGACACACAAAATCTGTATGCTAGATCCTGTTCTTCAAGGTTCAGCCTAAGCTTCATCAAAACCAACAATATCTCTTGGAAACGACTCAGTTTGCCTATGAAAGGTATTCCTGATGATACAAACTTAACTATGAAGTCAAGCATAGAAAATGTAGGGAGCCCAGTGTAGAAGTTGACTTTTTTGTCATCATCCTTCAAATGCTGTTCTGATAATGGTCCTATACATGCCTGAAGCTTAAGCTTATTAACCCTCAGGTTTACACAGCTATAACATTGATCCGTTTCCTCTGTCTGAACACTGCCATGTATCATAGCTGGATATTCCACATCCGCTTGGACCATCACAGCTTTTGTCAAAGGTTTTCCCCCAAATGTGTTGTCATCCATCAAAAGTTCTACCTGAACTGCATTGTCACTAACCGAAGGCATCACTTGAATACATTTGTCATTCTGTGAAGATTCATTAACTGTGACTGGGTTAACTTCAAAATGTGCTTGCACCTGCATGTCTGTCACTGAAGGCTCCACGTGATGTGAAATGTCATCCACCAATGATATTCTTTGGGCTGCAATAGCATGCATCTGTTTGCAGTGCTACAAAAAAATGCATATATTGAAACAGTTAAGTTATCCATGCCGATGATGCATACGTACATGTTTTATCCTTTTCCATGGCAGTGCAAGCAACAGATGTGCTACGTTTACGTTTCGTTTCTGTAGTCTGTACATATTTCTTTAGCTTCCTTTTGAGCTTTTCCTTACTTCAACCATCCACATCATCAAAAATGCTTGGAACGAAGTCAGGATGCAGTGGATCGAGACTAGTATGACCTAGTAACGACCAAGAGTGTGATAATGCATCTTTTGTTCGGCGTGAATCGGTACCTGATATGAAATGATCGCTGCAAAGCCTATGCGAGTCAGTTGGAACAAAGCTTTGCCAACGAATTGCGGAGATCCAGAGCATCCTACGACTAGGATCCAACGGGAACCGATAAAATTTGATCGGAGAGCCAGCATTCTTTTTGTTTCTACAACCCGGAGCGCAGCAACTCAATACCATCGTCTAAGTCAAATCCTCCAATACATTGACTAGTACAACGTCACGTGAATATAATTAGATTCATACGTATAGTAATGGCATTCATCTTTTATCGAATAAGGTCTATAGTAACAAGTGTATGAAATTGTTGTGCTTTAAGAATTACGTGTATTTATATATAGAATTTAAACATGCAAGTTTAAAACTGCCAAATTTTGACTAGTCTTGAGTGGTAGTGAATGTGTATGTCTGTGTGTTCATTTGTATTGACTAGTGTTGAGAGAAATGAAAGATGCTCATGGGACGTTGTTGATTACATCAAAGGATGTTAATTGATTTGTTAATTAGTTAATGGAGGGGGGGGTAACGCTGCAAGAGAACCGCGCACGACGGCTATTGCTACCGCCAAAGCAGCCTCGACTAAGAGCTGTTTTTTAAGTCTCGATGCCATCGTCCACCATCTATCGTCCCCACAAGACAAAGTTGCCCCATTTCAAGCACTGGGTTAAAAGTAGAAGCTTTCAATTTGCTGATCTACCTGGACTGGGACTTTTCAAAGTGCTTGTAATTCCAAATGAAGGGAACAACAAGGTTTGTATAATACAGTTGCATACACTTGTACGTAACTTTTAACTTATCATTGACATGCAAATCAGCTATGTGACATCGTTCAGGCTGTTCATGCAGATGAGTTGAAGCATAGTGGCTACAAGAAGGTGTTAGACTATGTAAGTGCATCCTTGAGATTTCGTAACCGTGTTAACAATGTTGAAAGAACTTGCACTTATATGTTAGGATGACGTTCATCTGTCCCTTCAGACTTAGATCTACATTTTTGTAGATTAGGTTGACTGAGGGAGGATAAAATATGAAGAATACCACTGGGATAGCTGGTAGGTAACATCCTAGCCTTATTAGCGTTACACCTGAAAGGAGACGGTAGTAGTTACTGGAGGACATAATATTTTCCTTCACGCTGGATTTACGTGCAGTATAATGTTGATTAGTCCTTCAGTGATTGTAATTGTAATTGCATACAGTACTTATAATGTGCAGAGGGGTACTACAGGTAAATGAGACCTAGTACATGTAAGCTTCACAACAGCTTTGATCTGAATTTGGCTTTCATTATGGCATGCATTACTTTTCCTTATGAAGGTGCAACGTCATTACTTAACAAGAGGCTTTGTGCAGGAGTTTTGCACACACTGTCCTGTCTGCCATGCAGCTAAGACAGCCACAAAACAAGGTCTCCATTACATCCAATAATTGAGAAGGACTTTCTGGATAGAGTTCATCAAGTGGATCTCATAGATATGAGACACAGTCCTGACAATGAGTATAACTACATAGGTCATTTTCTCCAAATATCATGTACTTTTTCCATTGAAGAGGAAGACAGCAGAAGTGTCTTACATGTTACAAGAACGTGTATGGCACGTCTGTATTTGCAGTTGTATAATACATCCCTATTGTTATGACACAGAACTATTACCTTAGATACCTAGCTTGGTATTAAACATTGTAGCAGAGTGAATGCTCCAGGGACATCAAGGCTTTAATCAGTTACAGATATCTTCTGATATGTACATGGCATCTGTCGACTGTTTTCCAGCTCTATTACCGAACTGTTTTTTAACTGTTTGTTCCTTGCTGCGGCACGTTCTTGCCAGATGCCCCTATTCACCGCATTTGTGGCACTCCACAGACCTGAAACGACATTTTGAAGCACTGTGCCTACCTCCGCAACGGAAACAAGGAGTAGGATGGTCGACCGTTTGACCAGCTGTCGCCCTCCTTGGTCCCAGAGCATTGACTGATGCACCCGCCCTTGAAATATCTTGTGAACTTTTCTCAGCGAGCTCGGCCGCCTGCGCCAGCTCGAACGCTTTCGTGAATGTTAGCTTCGGTTCGGCGAAAAGCCTGCGTTGGACTCGAACATCACGTAACCCATGGCCAGCAATTGCGGACATGAATTATTTGAATTCCGTAATACGCGTAATAAAATTATTGTACATGGAGTCTATGGGTAATTTCTATCAATCGCGCACAGTTTAGTACCAAAGACTTGTAGTAAAGTTTATAAACCTGAGTATGATGCAGGGTCAAATAATACATTGTTTGTATATCTTCTGTTCTGTAAAAATGTGCCCCCATCAATTTCAAAACAGGGTTTTGTTTTACTGCATACATTTAATGGCTGGCATACTTTTGATCACTTTATTCCCTTCCTATTTTACCGCGTGGACGATCTATTGAAGATTATAAAGTGGATTCTGAAGCCAAAGCTATTTGCATATTTATATGTGCAAATAACATATCTACCTCATGTGCACGTCTATTTCTAGATTCAAGTATGTGAATTCTAGTTCCCCGTTCAAGCCATAAATTATTAATAATGTATTAAACGTCATAATGTTGCCCAAGCACTCCTCAAAGCCTTGCTTCTTGTACGATACTACTATACCACTACCCGGCCAACTCTCAGACGTGGCAGCATACATGCACGACCCCGGTCGTGTGTCCGTGGAGTATGTTGGAACGATGTTTCCTAGCTTGGTACGTTTTGTTACGATAAGCTATATTGCTATAATATGAGTTAACACTCAGCAACAGCCATCACCAAACAGCGAGACTAGGTTTTTTTTGACAGTATTTTACGCAAAGTATAGGGTATAGAAAGCTATACGCAGCCTTCTCTGTGATCACGCGTGCGTAGGATTTTGATCGAAACACGAAGTGTGCAAGCAACTTCCCACCGCATGTACGATCCATATGAATAGGGAAGCCCTAGCTGCTAGAACGCCACAGTGCACCACACGCATCAACGCATAATTCCCACAAACGCGAAATACAAGACAACTCTTGCGCGATCGCGTTTCATAGGTTGTGCCTTCAAAGTTGTACCACAATATCTCAGCGAAGAGTCTGAGACACGCTTTTTTATGTGCCGATTGCGAGTCGATGGTGCATGGTTTCCTTCTCAGCACATACAACTCACTGCCCGGGGGTGGAGTCACCAAGATTACTGATATTATATTTATGGTACAGCACGCCACCATTAATTCGTTGCTGATGCCTTTATTGAGCTGGAGTACCGACTCGAAATAGAGATGGTTATTCCGTATTACTACCAGTAATTACTTCGGCGGGTGAGTATTATTGTTCATCCGACCTCTGTTGTAGTACCTAAACCCTGCCAGGGGCCGTACCCTAGCTATGCCATTGCTATTACAAGTCGAGACAACCAAAATCATCGGACAATGGAAAGGAGGGATTACGACGTAACCAAGGAAACCCATAATATGGCTCGTTCCATTGTGTCTCCCTACTAGGCAGTACTCGGGATCTGACTACTCTGTTACAAGCAATTCATTAAACATGCAAGCTAGAGAGATACCGGTACCGTTCACTATTATACATGCATGCATGGATAATCCTTTTGTCTTACACTGTAGTTTAATACTCCATTCAGTACGCATTGATTCACACCGGATACATTACATGTACATTAAGATTCTTCGATTAGAACGCTACTTATATTCGTGTGCTAGCATAGTTCATTGGCCATTCAATTTAAACTGTCTTTTCAAATTTGCAATGAATGGAGTCATCGGATCACCATGCGGAACCAGTTCTCGAGAAGCGCTTCAAAAGAAGAAGAAGAATGGAGTCTGACACAAATACTTCATGTCATTAGTGGACATCCTTAACTGGTGAAAGTAAAAGGAAAGTTCTTAAGGTACAAATACACTTGAACATTAGTAACATTCATCATACATGTACATTATGTATACCAGCTGCTTCCTTCAAAGATGAAAGACAACCCTCTGCCTAGTGCCCTGCGCACAACAGTAGTGAAGTTACGGGAGGTACTATGTGCAGTGAGTCAAATCACTTGTCACCAAATGACTTCTTTTCGTTGTTGGCATATGGAATCCTAAGGAATTTGAAGATTTATGCAGCATACTGTCTAATGAATCACCCCACCCATGCAGAATGCTTCAAATCAATTCCACCAAAAGGTAAGTTTAGCTAGTGTGCAAATATAATAAAGATGAAATGCTACTCTATTCTGTCTATACAGGCCAAACAATGGGTTCAACTCTTCTTAAGCATCAAAGAAGAGGGTCACCAAAAGAAATATGTGACTCCTTACATGCATGCAATGGTATACCATGTCCCAAACATTATACGCCAATACGGAAATTTGAAACAATTTTCATGTCAAGATTGGTAATGCACTGTACTTCTTTCTTGATAGTTATTTATGCACTTCAGGTGTTGAGAAACACAACGATGATGCAAAAAGAAACTACTTCTCTAGCAATTGATGGGATGCACCAGCTGACATTATGATGACAGAGTATGGCTGGAGGTGCTGCAGGAATATAGTAGAGAAAAGAGGGCGTATACTAAGCGGGACTCTGCTTACTGGCATGAAGGTAGAATTGAGGTCCCTCCAAGCTAAACGTAGAGAAGCAGTACAAAGGCCAGCAATCCCTATATGTGGCACAGTGCTGTAACAATTCATGAACCATTTCTACAGATATTTATCCACCTACAAGACTTCTTTACTAGCTCTTGCCATCTTCAGTATCTTTAAAGAGCAATGTAAGCAAAACAAAATGCATGCCTTTTTCTGGCCTAGCTATATCTGAATTCCACCCCTTTAGGAACATGTTTCCTATTCATTACAAGTTGTGGAAGACCATGACCTTTACAAAAGAATACCAGCTGATGTGGTCAGGACAAGATAACAGAGGTTCTAAAGGAGACCACCTGCAGGATCTTATACAAAGGATTCCCCAATAGATGATGCAGGAACAATGATAACTGCATGACATATGTGCAGCAGGGCTCATCACATAAACCATATAAGTTCATCCCGGCATAGTACACAGAATCAGATGCATAGAAAACATATGGTTTGCATATTTCCTACAGGTAGTATATGAGAGGGGAGGCCAGGAAGGATGTGGGGTGGGAAGAATTCTGATCTCTATATATGAGAAGTGATGTCTTTGTTCAAAATATTACCATGCACTATAAATGTCTGCTGCTATTTTTATACTGCAATTATGTGTAGGCAGAAGTATGGGGATGGAGTGGGAGGGCTAACGGCTTTTAGCAGGCTTTTAGTATTCTGATATCTTTGTGAGAAATGACAATGACAAGAGTAACTAATTCATAGTTTATTTGATGAGCATGAAATGTAAGTTGGAAATACATATTATATACTATACTTACTTCTTCACAAGATAGGTGGAGTCTTGCCCAGGGTACAGACCACACCCAGACAACACAACTAACTAGCAGCTAGAGATATTTAACCCATTCTTGCCCAGGGTACTGGCCACACCCAGGCAACACTAGTAGATATATTTAGCCCAATCTTGCCCAGGGTACAGACCACACCACACAACTAACCAGCAGCTAGAGATATTTAACCCATTCTTGCCCTGGGTACAGACCAACTCGGTTAATCAGCATCAGCTAAAGTGATTCTTCCTAATGTGCACCCCAGCAAAAAGAGCTGGGAGTATGTGGCGTGCGCGCGCGTGATGTGTCACTGCGCATATCGGGATGAAGGTATCAAGATGTAGGAACGGACCGTTAACGTACGCAGTCGTAGAAAATAGGTAAATACACGCCGAGCGCACGTTCACGCCGATGAAAGATGTATTGAACCAAGGGCACATTACTAGCAACGACACGCTCCTCCCACTCACACAGGCACCAATTTGCACTATTAGGGCGCGCCTAACATTTGACGTTATTAACTTCTAAATAATATTATTACGTAATAGCAAAAGTAATTAATTTTGTTGTTGATTCTCCTGCTCGCAAAATGAAAGCGAAAAATAAAAGAATGCATTATTTATATTTTAAAAATTAATCCAACTGCGTTAATGTCTAAAAATACTTTACATGCGTTTTCAATGTACAGACTTGTATGGATGTCCGAAATTGCTGGACATGCCGCACACCAACCTATCCGTATCATCATCTCGTCTAACGAACCCCCAAACTCACAGTACTCGGAGAGACGGCGAAGCTCAGCGACAAACTGTCCCACTGTCTCAGTCTCTTTTTGGAAACGGGAGTTGAAATAAAACCGTCGCACGATACACGAAGATAGTGGTGTCAGGTGGTCCCGAACCAACTTAACTATTTCTTCGAAAATCTTGTCGGCCGGCTTTTCGAGAGACACCAGGCTGCGAACCAGCTGATATATGTGAGCTCCACAGACGCTGAGCAAGATAGCGCGACGTTTCTCGTCCGTCTTGACTGTTGTTTGCAGTGAAGTAGTGCATCAGCCGCTCGCAGTATGCCGGTGTAGTAGGATAGCTTGTCCCCCCCCCCCCCAAAAACAATTGTCCGGCGGACAACGGGTACTAGCACCCCCCACGGAAAATTATTCCTGATTACCTGTCCGCTTTAGGATTTGCTGTCCCCCCACTACAACCGTCATAGTGCGTGCGTAGTTAAATACCCAGAACGTTCGTTCGGGAACCTGTGCAGTACTGTAGGTACGCGTGTGTCGTGAGACTCAGAGGATTAATGTAACACGCACATTCAGATACTTAGTACTACTACGAAACAGTTCTTTTTTTTTTCTAGCTTGACGGACTATCGATTAATTCCTCATACAGAAGTGCCATAGTCATACACAGATAGAATCATGCCACCACATGCAGTCACACTGTTCATTTCTTTGCGCACAGCCTGCACTGCCACGAGGAGCTCATGCAGTTCATTTCTTGTGACCCGTTCACACTTCTTGTGAAACTGCTCTTTGCAGTGAGAGCACTGGAATATTTCTCTGGCTGGGGGTGGGGAGGGGAGGGGGGGGGGGGGGGGGGGGGGGGGATTCGCCACATCTATGGACAAATTGTGTGTGACTATCTGAAAGGTATGGTGTGGAATCCGTGCCAAAAATAGAAATATTTTATGAGGGGGAAATTTACATGACATAGCTCGTTAAATTACCTCGCGGAACTCATGAGGGTGAAATTTTTGCATGATGTACCTCGTGGAACTTTAAAAATTTTTCCTCGCTATTAATGAGGTGGATATGTAACATCTTTAATTAGAAGCAAACATTGGCGTTCATGCTAGCTAGCTAACGAAAGAGTGTGTACGTTATAAATGTCTATACAATACATCGATCGCGTAGTTTCTTCTATTCTCAAGTTCCCATGTAGCCACAAGTACTCGAGTGCGATACGCATGGCTAGTAACTGGTCTCGTCACTTATGTAAGCATGTATTATACATTATGCGATAATGCTTACGTAAATGAGACTGGGAACGAGACTAGCTAAGCAATAATCGAATAGCTTCACTTTGAGGCGTAAACCTAGGACCAACTATGAGTGTGTGGCTACAGTGGGGAACTTGAGAATAAAAGTTACTTACGCGATCGATATATCATAGACATTTATAACGTACTCACTCTTTCGTTAGCTAGATACCAAGTTTTGTTTTTAAAAGGTAATACATACCAATAGCTAGGAAAAAATTTCACCGTTACGAGTTTCGAGATGTAATTTTGGCACGATTAACGTGGTATGCCATGAAAAATTTACCCCTCATAAAACATTTCTATTTGTGGCATGGATTCCACACCATAGAAAGGAGATGGTTTACTTATTTCCTCTCTTCTGGTGGTGAGGATTGAGGTTGTTAAGTGAAGCTCCCCCAGTCACGCCTTGTGCGTACATGTATCTGGCACACCTCTGCACCCAGATGTATTAACATTCCACCGAGGATGATGCCCAGGACATTAGACATAATACATTAACCATGGCCTCCGATCATATAGCTGGAATGTCGTAGAATATTTTCTGGCTTGGTGATGTGCTACAAAATTAAGACCTCAATCCTTATTATTTTTTTCTGCGCCACTTCCCTTTAGCACTTGCTAACTTCAACAGAAGTATATACCTCACCATTCATGCCATTATTACTTTTCAGCAATAGAATGATCAATATGAAACTCTCATCCACAGTATGTCATTGTAGCTTGGAATGTTCACGTATTTAAATTACTAACTGTTGTAACCTCTTTCCCTTTAAGTAGGCAGTTTATAAGAGCTTATCAAATGCCATAACTTGCCTCCTTCAGTCTCCGTGCACATCCTTTACTTATTATATGTGTATGTACTGAAAGAACCATTATCATCATCATTATTGTATCTGTCAAACAGATCTCACATTTGTTTCTTTTTGTTTCCATTAGTCAACCATATTAAAAAAATACTTGTTGCCTGTGTCTATCACTGGTCGATTTTAGATGTTGCTAACACGATAATAAAAGGCACAAGACAAGCCTATAAGAGTTAAAAATATCTGATAAACACAAATAAATGTGACGTGCAAGACAATAAAAATATTCTGTAGAAGAAAGCTTGTATGATTATTGATGCAAAAGTGATATAGATGAGTAAATATTAACCAGAACTATTTGGTTTCCGCGTTGAAATAACACAGACAATTAATCAAATTCAATACATTTATGATTTGCAGTACTTGGGTTATTTCCAGAAGTTGCATCATGAATAAAATACATGTGTTCAGAGTGATGATTGACAGAGCTGTGAAATAACTACAAATGTATTAACAGTGCATCATAATAATATGGTTGCTAGACTTGATCATTATTCTAAAACTAGGAGAACCAGCAAGACAATTAAAAGATCTCACTGACTATACCATATTTTGATACACATCAACTCATGGATATACACATACAATATAATAGAACTATGCATTTTTATTACACATTACTTTGCAAGCTATGCTAACTGTATGAGGTCAGTAATATTAAGTTCTGAGCTTCCTAGCAAGTTCCGTTTCTCCTACAGTTTCAAGTGCGTAAATTATGACTGACCATGGAAACTCTCCTTTGACATTTGCTAGCCATCTATTGAGCACTAGTTCAAAAGCCTTCATCTGACGATCAGGATTATTTGGAGTAGCCCATTGTTGAATATAGGTAAGTGAAGCACTTCCCAAACCTAATTGTGCGCCAATAATGTTCCATTTGCTTGCAACCTTGGCATCCACATGGGGCATGAGATTATTCAGTTGTGGTTCAAAGTTTTCTAATGTATGAAAATGCATGTGTTACTTAGATTTGTATCTTTAAAGATACCCTGGAATACTGAAAAATAGCATAAACAAATAAGTTAAAAGAGTTCAATTTAATGTTAACGGTAACTCAAATAGACTTCAAAACCTTGACTGCATCATAGCAGGATTGTAAAACTATTTACAGCATACATATATGTAGCTGACAATAATAAAGCATTATTGATGGTAAATTAACTTTCTTGATTCTGTTACGATTATATAAGACTAACGATATTTAGCGCACTAACAGAGTTACTCCCAAATTGTTTTATACATTTTGGCAGCATCTGGATTTTCATACTGCTGGACCATTGTATACACATGCGTCCAACTATTTCCCCCAACCTGCTAATTGAGGTGTCTTAAAACAGCAACTTGGAACATAGCAAATGTATGACAGCTGTGTGAATGTATCTGATGGATATCTCTTTGCACAATTCGTTTAACTATATGACAAGAACTGCAATATCAAAAGCCTATGTTCATTTAATAGCAAAAAAGGCATGATATATAAAATAAATATCACAACTAATAGTTTAGAAAGGATTTATAGTCAATATGTTCAGTATTTGTTGTGAATTCCATTTGGATTGAAAGCAAGATAGTTCTTCATGCACAAATCATAAATACATGTAGATTATCAGGTGATCTGGTTTACGATCCAAGTATTTTAAACATTCTGGCTTTACTCCAATTAAATTGTAGTCATTCTGAATAAATGACAGATAGGATTGAAATTTAAAATGTGCATGTTCATTTCAATGAAAGGCACATCACATATTTGGCAAGTATATATTGCAAGCATCATTAGAGGTATGATATGCATACATACCATCATTCAACTGTTGTTGAGACTGATCCTGATGTAAAAATTCAGAAAACAGCAGTAACATACTACAATACAACATCTGAAATACATATGATGTACGATTGAAAACCAGTTCGCCATGAAAGTGTGCTTTATTGAAGACTCAGAAAAGTAAATGCACAAAACATGAATGTTGTGCCAAAGTAGTATACTCATCATATGTCATTGCCATTGTTGCAAAATGCCTCATAATTGCATGGGAAAAGCCAGTAAAGTATTTTAGTACTGGTTGAGCAATAAAACACATACAAGGGCACTTTCCAAGCAGTTGGTATAGATGCTAAATAATAATAATAATAATAATATATTTTACTACTATGAAAATAATAGAGATACAATGTATGTATACAATAATACAATTATAATAAGATAAATGAATGCACCCTACTATTGCTAATAGTCAGGGACAAAACATCTGGAGAGGATGGCTGTGGCGTTGGCTCTAACTAAGTTGAAGTTCAGCCTGCCATATAAGGCAGCTAGAATCTCAGCCTTAGCCCTGTTGGAGCTAGTTGCAAGGCGAGAGGCCAGAAGTGAAAATGACTCCATTGCTTCTGTCCCCCAAGCACCATATGCCTCAACCACCATGGGGACATATACAGACACATTATTGCTATACTATTTATTTTAATGAATCTACAGTTCTACAGTTCTACTTACAAACACAACTAATCAACCTACAGTTCCACTACCCTACCCTTTGACAGCTTCCCTTCCCATGATGGCCCTTGCCACAGACCTCACCAGGGACATGTTGGGCGGCTATTGATTTCAGACAACATTTTGGGTTTGGGGATGGCCTGGCTGATGGAAAGCAGAGAAGCGAGCCGGGAAAAAACACTTTGAGCCTCCTTCCCTCAATTGCCATATGCTTCCACAGCTAAGGGGGGATACATAACCATCCCAACTCCTGGCACCTGGTGTCATTGACTGCATGCTTTCTGCATTCAGCAGCATATGCTGCTGCCCCCACCGATGCACTGGCATTGTTCAGGGATACGGGAGTAAGGGGTGAAGTGAGTGTAACGTCAAAGGCTGCTGGCTTTACCCTGTCCCATCCCTGAACCAGGATATCTGCAGGACGGGAGATGATATGGTCCCTAGCTAATCCATACCCTACTTCGACCCGCACAGAAAGGTGGGCCCGACGACAGAAGTTGGCAAAGATATCTCGAAAGCGGTTGTGCCGTGCAACCACATCACCACCATGTCTGCAAGTGGCTGCATGGTGACCTAGAGGGTCAGAGGCAGTGTTGAGACAAAGAGGGCACAGGGAGCCGCCTGACGTGTCAAGACCTAATCACCATCTAAGAGCTACCTGGCATTCAGCTGAGTCCTGATGCAAATCCAGACCAGTAGATGGGAAATACTGATTATCCAGCTTCTTAGACAGAGCTCTCTGCAGAGGGGTGCAGGCTAGAACTGCCTCAGCTGTGGTTGACTATTGAGGGTGAACTTGTGCATTGAAGCGTGTCACAACCTGGAGCATGTGGATGTTGTCTGCTGGCTGTAGAAGAGGTGGAGAAGAATGATTTGGCGGGGATCGCTGTGACAATGCGGGTGGTGAATGCGGTCGAGGAGATGTAGGGATTGTGACCAGCTGCTGTGAATGTTGAAGAGGAATTACATGCCACTTCTAGGTTACTGACAGTACATTGCTCATCAAACACAGAATCTGCCTCGTCTTGATTTGTATCACTGTGTGTTTGTTCATTCAGTGATGCATTGGGCAGATTACAGGGTGCACATCTAATGGTACAACATCAAGACTAGTGGCATTGTGACACTTCCACAGAAACTGTTCTTCAGAGCCGGGCAGGCACGTGACTATACACTGCTGTCTCTTCCTTTTGCCACTCTTAAACGCAACACTGCACTGCTTCCTTGCTTCTTTCTCTTGCACTTTTTTTTTAGTCCTTCTTGCTTTCCGCACCATTGCCCTTTCAACAGTTTCTCTTTTCTTCTGTTCTTTAATTCTGTCTTCTTCTACCATCATTGCCATCCATTCATCAGTAGTTGCATGCTAGGCACCAGCTGCCTTTATCACTCCTTTTTTGCTGTTTTTCTAGATGGTACACTTCCAACCTGCTCAGGATGCAAACTTGAGTGCAACAAGGCCTGCTTCAATCTTTGTTTTCAATCCTAAGCCTTTCAACCTCTGTGAGGACTGGCTTGTGCTGCCTATTTTACTTTTTGTTTGCAAGCAATGGAAGTGCAGTTGGATCCTCAATGAAAAGACGCAGAGATTAGGGCAAAGGAATTACCTGCTGCTGCCTCAACAGCCAAACATGGAGAAAGCTTGTCCTTTGGTGCAGCACAGAGACCTATAAAAATGTCTCAGGAGGAAAAGTATTTTGCAAGCACGTTTTATCAATGGGGGTACATCAGAGCGTACACTTACTTCAGAGGTACTTATATAGCATCACAAAATGCTTGATGTATTCCTCTTTTAAGAACATTGAGGCAGCTTAGGTCTAGTGGCTGAACTATGTGGCTGCAGTGAGGAAGGAAGACTAGTAATTCTACTTTGTGTTCTCGACACAATTTTGCAAATTGTAGTTGCTTGTGGCTACCATGTCCTTCAAGGCACAGCAGAAACCAACCATACTGTTCAAATGGTTGCCATTCGCGCAACTGTTGCAGAAATATTGTCAGACACTTCACAAATGAGCTGTCGTTAATCAACCCACGAGGTGTTCCACAGACCTGAGCATTTCCATCAAACTGTTTAACAGCACTAATGATAGCACACTGCCATTTCCTTTGAAAATGAATAAAGGAGGGAAGGAATGCCCATTAGAACCGACAAATGAAACAAATGTGGCTCTAGCTGCTATCCAATTGCAGTAAGCATGATAGTTGGTAGACAGTCTTTACATTGTGTTCAGCAGTTCCTTTCTGCTCTTTAGATCAAAGCACAAATGTTTCATCAAGATTGCCAATGCTGGTTGACACATCAGTATAGTAGTCATTCACTATTTGTTGCACGAGTCGGTAATAGTGTTATAGGTTTTCTTCACTACCAACTACAGCTCTTAAACGAGACAAGACATTGGGGGTTCTAAGCGACAAATTGATTTCATGCTTTACAGACATTGATTTGTGAACCATTCATCAATGGGAAGGCCCTGCTTACCTTTAGACTATAGTGTAATGAAACCTCGCAATCTGATTGGTCAAATGCAGGTATCTGATTTTCGTAGAAACTTTAAATCGCGTTCTCTAAGTGCCAGTGTCCGGGTATTCTAAGTGCCAGAGGGCGGTATTCTATGGTAGAATATCCGCCCTCTGGCACATAGACCTCTGGCCTTTATAGCTTTAAAGTTACTGATGTAATAATGAATAATATGGAATACGACCATTTACAATGAATATGCATCCATGAATAGCGGAACGATTACGTTACTTCGTGTCGTTAGAAACATATTGGATATTACAGTCTACGGATGAGGCAAGAATTAAATATATATGGGTCAGTTTCCGAGAAAATGAAAAGTGGCTATATAATAAAAAGTTATAAAAATGCTTCACGTTTGAATCGCTAAAACTCCATAACGGTTTAAGCAATCAACTTCCTAATTCGAACACTTCGTGCCACACCATCTCTCTCTACGAAAGTATATTTTGGTGTCTTACCCTGGCTCCTTGCCGACGTTACAAGGCACAGTACCCCGAGGGGTTCAAAATCCAGGTAGCTCCCTGCAGGAATGTCTAAATCACTTCAAAATCGATATGCACGTAAAGGAGTCCTGTCACTATTGATTTCTGCAGATCGTTGATTTTTATCTCTTCCGTTATGGAGATACAGCAATGCAAAGTAAGTTCACGTTTCCCGCTCGAATCGCGCCTTTCTCAGTCCTTGAACCGCTTCCATTCTCCCGAGTGGGACTGAGAAAGGCGCGATTCGAGCGGAAAACGTGGACTTTACTTTGCATTGCTGTATCTCCATAACAGATAAGGTAAAAATCAACGATCTGCAGAAATAAACAGTGACAGGACTCCTTTACGTGCATATCGATTTTGAAGTGATTTGGACATTCCTGCAGGGAGCTACCTGGATTTTGAACCCCTCGGGGTACTGTGCCTTGTAACGTCGACAAGGAGCCAGGGTAAGACACCTAAAATCGACTTTCGTAGAGAGAAGTGGTGTGGCACGAAGTGTTCGAATTAGGAAGTTGATTGCTTAAACCGTTATGGAGTTTTAGCGATTCAAACGTGAAGCATTTTTATAACTTTTTATATATATAGCCACTTTTCATTTTCTCGGAAACTGACCCATATATATATATATTCCTGGCACTGTTACAGAGTTCCACATTGTACTGTCTGTAGTATTATATCTTTTTTCCATACTTGTACGATAAATGTTTGCAGCCAATACTGATACACCAACACACTAGATTCACCACACACATACATATCTTTTATCATAAAGTGTGGGATTTACATTTTTGGTAATATAACTACCTGGCTATTTGCACATTCATGCTGAAACTAAAACAAAACACAATCCAAACTGTTGGACATGTTTATTAACGTACAATGAAACTTTAATATAGTCGTCGTTTCTGCTAAAACATCAAAATTGATTGTAGCGAATTAAGCGGGAATAGTGATCGCTCAGCTACAAAGAGCTCCAGAATGATCTGCATCGCAGCTTTTTGGCATTGATCGAGTTGCACAAATTTTCGGGAGCTATTCCGCCTTGCATTTTTGGAAAAGATGTGTGGTTTCTGCAATATGTAAGAAAAGCGTGACGTTTTCGAATTGTAACTTCACAATGGAACGGCCTAACAAGATTATTTTATACGTCGTTGGAAACAGATATGATGTGAGTACAATAAAAAATACATTTCATAGCTTTGAAACATAAGTGTAAAGATATATTTTAAAATTCGATTACAATTCGTCATATTTCTCGGTTCGTCAATACCCGGGAGCAGTCTAATTTTTTCACTTAGGGTTAGGGTTAGTGTTAGGGTTAATTGGTGCAACCCGCTCCAAAGGCGAAAGCACTATATTGCTATAATGGAACTGTATAGAATGTTGAAGGATACAAATATGATGACCTGACTGAATAACTAATTGTAGACATATTGGTGCTAGGGATTTGAGACATTTAATTATCTTAACAGCCTTAACGACAAATTAATTAAAGTGTTTTATGGCAAAATTCTATGCAGCAATTAAATCACATGAGTGATAATACATCAAAAATATTACTTGGCATTTTAATGCATCCACAATATCTTCTCGTTTGTTGTGTTTTGCTTTGTCTATTGCTGTTTGCTCGCTCTGGAACAATGGAATAAATGAGGCATGTTTTAAAAACAGTAACTTGAGGATATGGATCAGATGCAATGATCAGTTCATTGGTGAAAATTTTTCAATGCATACTGGGTGCTGTCAAAACCTTAGTTGATCAAAATGTACCACCACGCTGAACTACTATATATGCATAAGGCACAGTAGTATAGAAAGTATGATTCAACAATATTTTTTAATTTATAGGCAATTTAGATGTATTCCATATGCAATTACTTTAGATTTTCTGTTATTTTGATCATTTGACTTCCCTTACTGTACATGCAGCATTTTTTTTTTACATGATTCAACTCAGCACTACTATGCACATTGTTACAGAGGTAAATGAGGTGTGATCAACCATACTTTATTTCTGATGTTCCTGTCAATTCGATCCGTTTTGAGTAGATAGTTCACAAATTCAATGTGACCACCACTGACTGCTTCATGCAATGGAGTATTACCCTCCTAACAAACAACGCAAAAAATGAAGTGTCATGTACATGCATGAGGTGAAATCAATGTAAGTACACAATGTTTATGTTACGTTCAAATTGAAGAAATAAATGCTATTTGAACAATTTCAGTGTATTTGTAGCATGTTGTGTGCATAGCATAAACATGTTGCAAATAATGTTGCAAACAATCGCGGTGAATTTGTGAGGCCAACATCATGCAAATAAGGAGATGAAGTTAGGTTTAAACATTTAACAGAATTTTGTGCTCAAATATTGAGAAAAATATAATTGCATCAAGTGTAGGCTTCACAACACCTGCAACCTATTATAATATGTAGGCAACAGACTAGCAATAGACCACTGGCCGTTAACTAGGCAATTGACCTTCCACTAGGTCTTTATTCGCCTTAGAATGAGCTTTAAAATTGATTCCATGTATAAATCATATATGAATATATCCATTAAAATAGAGATTGTTGACGATGTCAAAATGTAACAGAATAGTCAATGTTAATAAACTAACAGTGTTTACTTGTACAGAAAGTGGATCGCATAGCTATTTCAACATTAGTCATTTGGTAGCTATGATCAATATTGCTGTACACATGTGGATAAATCTTAAAATCAGTTATGAATTTCTTGTAAGGTTAGAACGTTTGTGAACAAAAGTAAGCTAAAAATGACTTACATTGTTTTGGATGTTCAGGTGAATGTTGCGACTAAATAAAAGTTGCTCTATTACAGCAGAATAACCTCCCATGGCTGCACGATGCAGTGCTGAATTGCCATTCTAAATAAATAAAATGCAAATTTACAATGACACATACACAAACGCATACATCCCATTTTGCTTGATGATCATTACGGACTTCAATTTAATCTGATACATGTAAAAAAACAATAGTGCAAATATGAACTTACATTATTTCTTGTGTTCACCTCTGCACCTTTACACAGAAGCAGCATTGAAATTTGTGCATAACCATTAGCTGCTGCATCACATAATGGTGTATTTCCATTCTGCAATGACAAGTTTTTAAAATCATAGTCTATGAATTACAGTATATCTTTGTGGTCCCTGAAAATCATGTTTCTACCAGTAACATGTTAGCTAGTTAGTTGACACAAATGAAGATCAGTATATCAAAGTATTTTAGGCAAAAGATTGCAGTCTATATAGCTCAAGGTAAACATGTAGTTTTGAATTGTTGAATGACGAATAAATGTTCCTCCAAAACAAATAGAACTTGTAAAGCGTTTGCTATAGAGTTGGCCATAACACACATGGACATGCATGTCCATGTGGACACTATAGCCTTCAGCATATTGCCAAACTATACAGGATTAATAGACTGTGCTTATATTAGCCGTTTGTTATATACGAATAGGACTGATGTAATAAGAATAAAATGACACATTCATTTAAAGAATTAACATTGAATGCAGCTATTGCATGCAGTTGTAGTTGGTCTTTATTTTGATGGCTATTGAACTATAAGCCATAACATTCTTACAGCAGAAAAAAAAATCATCTTCTTACTAATACCTAATTTGTGAAAGTAGTAAGTAATCTGCGTACTGGATTATGGCATTCACTTTGAGTTGCATGTTTATTGTTGTTAGTGGTTGCTTCTATAACAAAAGGTGTTGCAAGGTACATGTTATTATTTAGTGCTGAAGTGTGCTTTATCATTGGCCACAATTTGGCTTGTCATTACCTAGTCCTGTGTAGTATAATCAACCCAGGTTTACAATGTGTGTGCAATATAATAGTTTGAATGAACGTATGGCGTCTAGTAGCCAAAATTTGCTTGCAATTGCAGCGCTGAGCAACATACATAATTATAAATGTAATGAATACCTTATACTGGTTTACAAACGTATATCGTTTCGGCAAAATACTGCAATGAATATGCATTCCATTAAATTTACTCACAAGTAAACTTACCTCATTTTTCTTGTCCACAATAATGTCCTTATGGTCTAATAACAGCTGCACTAATTTTACATGACCACTAATTGCTGCTTGATGCAAAGGAGTATTACCAGTCTACAGGTGCAGAACAACTATAAAAAGGCTTATGTACATTAATGATAAAATACACTTTGATTTATATTAATATACCAAAGTATCACTGAGGCTTCATTCCCCAATCACTGCACTGTAATTAGGTGTTTTCTGCAGAGAGTATTTCTGCTATGAGGGGCTATGGTGGATTGAAAGCTGCTCCCTGCTTCAGCATATGATTTTTATTTGTGTTGGAACTTATGTGACCATTCATTGTGTGTGTGGTGAATCTAGTGTGTTGGTGTATCATGTAATTTGATACAATGGCTGAAACTACAAAAAAAAGCTTTGTACTGCATTTGTGTTGTCAAATAATTGCTTAACAATTGTTTGTGCGTACTTCCCATTGTTGAGTCTTCTTTTAGTATATGGTATCAGTGCAATCATTGTGTTGTGTAGCTCATCACATGTGCCTTCACACTGAACAATTGGGGTAACTTCATTGCAGGTGGTGAGAGTGCCATTCAAAGACTTGATAATTATGTAGCAGATGGCCAAACTAGCATCGTCACATTTTCAATTTTGACTGGGTTGTATAGCTAGACACAATCGCTGCTTGAGAAGTGTTGTGGCGAGCATGTACTGAATATTCTACCCCCCCCCCCCCCCATGTGCACTAATTAGATTATTCACGCATGCGCATTGGGTGGGGGTCTCCTTGTGTAGGGAGAATTGTGGTTGATCGATTGGGGCTGTGTAATAAAGTTTGTTGTAATTGTTGAGACGTGATTAAGTGATTCGCCAACCTATTTCTATTGTGTGAGATCCTGTTTCTGTAAGAACACGACAGGATGGAGTGGCGTAGTCGGCAGGATGGCAGAGTTAGCACAGTTAGTCCAGCTACTCCAACAACAGATAACGGCGCAGCAGAAAAGCATGGAAACGCAGCAACAGCAACATCTGGAGGCACAGCGACAGCAGAGGGAAGAAGGTCGCAAACAGATGGAGGCGCTTATCACCACGTTCACCACGATGACGGACAAGTGAGAACAGCACACCTCCATCTCCCAGCAAATCGCCATTCCTAATTTTCTTTCCATTTGACTCGACGACTGAGCTATGGACGGACGACTGGGCTCATTTTCAAACGTTCATTGGAGCAAATTCTGTTCCCGTGGGAAAGCAGGCACAAGTGTTCCTCACGAACCAGTTGCGTGTCAACTACAAGCTGTTGAGCAATCACAACTCCCAACAATCACCGCCCAAGGACATCAACGGCCTCAGCTTAGAGGAAATCGCCGAGTACATGAAAGGCCAGTTCGACCCAGCACGCTACGTCGTTCGTGAGCGCTTTAAGTTCTGGAGCGCAATGGACCGCAAACCAGGGGAGTCCGTGCACGAATTAGCTGCATGAATTCGTCACGATGCAGTAACGTGCGATTTTCCATCAATTAGCGACCCACTCGATGAGGCAATGCGGACCCTTTCATGTGCTCAGTAAACAAGGAGGCGGTGCTCAAGGCGTTGTTTAAACAGGAGGGTGATCTTACTTTTGCTAAAGCGGTAGCGATAGCATTGGAGACAGGAAGCAGCAAAGGTGGCGAAAGAGACAGTCCATGGGGTGGTGTTGGATCCTATTCATCGGGTTGAGGCATCAAACAAGCGTTCACCTTCACCAAGAGATGGTTCACACCGCAATAGTAATGCTTATGGTGGTAGGGATTTCCCCACTGGAACTTGTCCATGTTGTGGCAAAACGGACCACAGGTCGGCTGAATGTCCTTTCAAGGAGGCAATTTGTTGATTCTGCCAGAAACCAGGACATTTGGAGGCAGTGTGTTTGAAGAAACGGGGATTGATGACACAGCAGGTGAAGCCCATTTCAAAGCACCGGATCCAGACAGTGAAGGCCATCGAGACAGTTCCTCAGCTTTAACAGTCCATCTGTATGGAAGGCAAGCAGTTCATATTCGAGGTGGACACGGGTGCAGGGGACAACTTCTGCTCGATAGACATCTGGAAGGAGGCAGGGGAGCCTCCACTCTCACCCTGTGATTGGGCGTTATGAGGTGGCTAATGGGCAGTCATTACCTACTCTGGGTATGTTCGAGACTATAGTCTCATTGCCAGGTGACATGTCACCTAAGGTGTCCCTCCAGTTCACAGTTACCGAGGTTCCCCAGCACAACCTTTTAGGACGTGATGCCATTGTTCGATTATACATCAATGTTTCTGCTCTTCTACTTCCGAGGGTATCATCTGCGGGAAAGCCTAGTTCTTCCCTAGTGTTACCAATCTTCGATGGATTGAAGCCTGACTTAGTTCTGCAAGATTCATGCAGGCAACTCTGCCAAGAGTTTCCAGATCTCTTCAAACCTGATTTGGGTTGCTTGAAAGATTTTCAGCTGGAGGTAAAATTCAAGCCAGAGGCACAACCAGTCTTTTGCAGGCCTCGAGTAGTCCCCTTTGCTGTCCAGGATGACCTCTGTTTGGCCTATGATGCTGGCATTGCTGCAGGGGTGTGGCAACCTACGCAATTCAGTGCCCATGGGACTCCTGTCGTCCCTATTCGTAAGGCCGCACTTCCTGGAAAACCCGCCAAACTTCGGGTCTGTGGGGACTACTCCGTTACAGTTAACCATCAGCTGGAACCCCATCAGTCACCCTATGCCACTTCCTGAAGATCTCATGCGGAAGTTGGGTGGTGGGTATGGTTTTACCAAGATTGACTTGGCGGATGCCTATAACCAGATCATGCTGGCTCCCGATAGTCAAAAGCGTTTGGCTCTCAGCACCCACCGAGGAGTACTCCTTCAAATGCGACTTCCATTCGGCATTACCTCAGCCCCAGGCTATTTTCAGGAGATAATGGATCAGCTGACCAGCGATCTTAGAGGGGTGGCAGTCTACATAGATGACATCTTGGTCAGTGGTACCACTGCCTCTGAACACCTCCAGAACCTCCGTGCTCTTCTCCATCGGTTAGAAAACAAGGGTCTTCGCTGTCGTTTGGAAAAGTGTGTTTTCGCACAGCCTTCTGTGGAGTACTTTGGTCACATCCTGTCGGGTCAGGGGATTGCAAAAGGTCCAAAGGTGAATGATGTCATGCAAATGCCAGCTCCAGAGAATGTCTCTGGTCTACGATCATTCCTAGGATCGGTTCAGTTTTACAGTAAGTTTCTCCCTAACCTGGCCACGTTAACAGAACCACTTCACCATTTGACCAAGAAGGACACAACATGGATCTGGGGTGCAGAAGAGCAAGCTGCTTTTCAGAAGCTCAAGCATCTACTCTGTGCAGACAACGTCCTTGTCCACTTTGATCCATCTCTCCCAGTCGGGATCTCTTGCGATGCCTCGGAGGTGGGTTTAGGAGCAGTCCTTTTTCATCGGTACCCAGATGGCAGTGAACGTCCTATTGCCAATGCATCAAAGACTCTCACAACCACACAACGCCGATATAGCCAGATTCAAAAAGAAGCACTGGCTATTGTATTTGCCCTGAACAAGTTTCACCAGTTTCTCTATGGTCGCTCATTTATTCTGGTCACGGACCACAAGCCTCTCCTGGTGTTATTCGGACCAACCAAGGCAACTCCTGCTTTGGCGGCCAACAGGCTTGCGCGATGGGCCCTGACACTTAGCCAGTACCAATACACCATTGAGTACAGGAAAACATGCGACCACAGCAATGCAGATGCTCTCAACCGCCTCCCCGTGGGACCAGATGCCAGATTTGATGAGGAGGAAGACAATGCAGATGTGGACACAGTCTGCATCATCAAGACTGTCAGCCTGCAGCTGGACCCCACAGATCCGGGAACAATGGCCAAGGAGTCGGCCAAGGATCCAGACATTGCCAATGTGATGCGCTTCACACGCGAAGGTTGGCCACCCAAGGATAGAAGAGAGGGATCAAAGGATGACGACATTGAGGATTTTCGAAAGTTGGCAGTGTCACTGTCCACAGCTCACGGGTGCCTTCTGTACGGCTCCAGATTGGTCATTCCTCACAGCCTGAGGCCCCAGGTACTGCAGCTTCTTCACTTGGGACACTTCGGGATGCAGCGGATGAAGCAACTTGCACGCACTGCAGTCTACTGGCCAAGAATAGATGCAGCCATTGTGTACTGCCTGCGCAGAACACCAAGCCAAGCCGCCCAAGCCTGCCAACCATCTCTGGATGCTGCCCGAGAAGCCGTGGAGCAGAGTGCATGTGGATCATGCAATCAACTTTTTGGGGTCGAACTGGTTGGTACTTATTGACGCCTATTCCAAGTACCCATGCATCCACCCGACGACTTCTACTTCTACTAAGGCCACCACAGAACTGCTGGAGCAAGATTTTGCTCATTTCGGCTATCCGCACACAATTGTATCAGATAATGCCACTTCCCTTCTCTTCCGAGGAATTCCAGGCATGGTGTAGAGAGAGAGGAATGTCCACCTCACTGGAGCCCCGTACCACCCAGCCACCAATGGGGCGGCCGAACGGCTGGTGCAGACTTTCAAGCAGGCTCTCTCTAAGTCCTCGCTTCCTCCACGAGCAGCTCTTCAGGAGTTCTTGATGCAGTATCGCCGAACACGCTGGCAGACACGTACTCACCAAGTGAACTCCTTAATGGTCGGCAGATGAGGACGAAGATTGATGTGCTACTTCCTTCCCCACCCCACATAGCACAAGGCAAGCAGGCCCGAGAAGCAACAAAATCTCAGGAACAGGAGCTTGCTACCAGAGTGACTCCTATCTACTCTGTGGGATCACCTTGCTATGCGCTCTACTGTGGCCCGAGGCGTGATAAGGATCCTAGATGGGTGCCGGCAGTGGTAACAAAGAAGTTTGGCACACGCAGTGTCAGTGTACGTGTGGTCCCAAGAGGTGGCACATGGCGTCGCCACATTGAGCAGCTGCGTCCTCGATATGTGGACCAGGATGATACGGACCCCGGTGAGATGCCAATTCAAGCATCAGCTCCAGATCTGTCGGTCCTGACTGGCATCACCCCTATTGGAAGATACTCCAGGAATGGAAATGACACAAGCATCTACAACACTAGTTCCAGTGGCCCCTCCTGCTAGGAAGGCCCGTAATCCTCGTCTCCCCACAGGGAATGAGTATGGCCCACACAATCCTCGACGATCATCCAGGCCCAAGAATCCCAAGTTTTCTGCCTTGTGAAAAGGAACCTCAAGGCTGGCAGGGAGGTGTTGTGGCGAGCATGTACTGAATATTCTACCCCCCCCCCCCCCCCCTCATGTGCACTAATTAGATTATTCACGCATGCGCATTGGGTGGGGGTCTCCTCGTGTAGAGAGAATTGTGGTTGATCGATTGGGGCTGTGTAATAAAGTTTGTTGTAATTGTTGAGACGTGATTAAGTGTGATTCGCCAACCTATTTCTATTTTGTGAGATCCTGTTTCTGTAAGAACACGACAAGAAGATTGTAGTTGGAACCGTTATTGCACCATAATGCCCCCAGGCGAATGTCTCGCTATGGGCCTGATAATGTAAACCTTATACAGTATTAAACTGTATACATTCGGAGGATAGCTTCCAAGTGACACAATTGTTCTTTAGACATGCTCGCTCATATAAGTAGATGATGACTAGAAATACAACCGAAATTTAATTACTATTCAAATGCTGATATTACAAAGTTATAGCTTCTAAAGTACATGAACTAGTGCCTCCATGGAGAAAAGGGGCATTTATAAAAAGGGGATAATAATATAGCTGGATGTCAGTAACAATACCTGGAGCATTGAAAATTTGGTATTTTATGATGGTAGTGTTCAAAGCTCCACTTAAAGCCTATATGCATGCATAACTAATCACTTTATGCATAAAAGATGCAAAAGTTAAATAACCACTATGATGAAGGTAACATGCATACACGGCAGGGGGAATCACAAAATTAACATGTTCAGCCCCATATTACCTTTAGACACAGACACATTGATGGTTAGTGAATTACAATCCAAATGGTAGAGTTAATAAAACTGCACTCAATAAAAGTAGTCACTATGAATTAAGTGGTGTTTTTAGATTGCATGCAAGAAACACGTACAATGCATGCATGCATATCTGTATTTTTCTATTTAGTTTGTGCATTGCTTATGTGTTGAGTGTGAATGAGTATCTTGTACATCCTATGTATAGTGGGAACTCCATACATCTTGTATGGTATACGCTAAATTTGGACTGTTTTATTTTACAACTATTATTGTACAAACTATGGTCTTCTAATTCTTCAGGTTCACCCCCTCAATTTAGGTGGAGGTTTGCAACAGTAGTGATGAAATGACGTAGCCTCTTCAAAGAGAATTCCAACAACATAACTTACGTTGTTTTGAAGATTGACATCTGCATCCTTTGCCAAAAGAATTTTGGCACAACTTTCATGCCCACACTGTACAGCAAGATGTAATGCTGTGTGACCTTCCTGAAGTGCATAAAAAGTAAGATAGGCATGTAATTTAATATATCAGCATACAATATATGCATACACACTTGTTATTGTTTAATATTTTTTTTCTAACACACAGTACCCTGAAGTGAATATAATGATTACCCATGAATTTTAGCATATAAAAATTCCATTAACATGCTTTGGTGTGTACGCAAGTCACTATGCTGTGGCAGAGTGAAGTATTATCTAGGTTGACTGGACATGTTCATGCACTTGTGCATCGATGGGTGCTGAGGCTCAGATGTTTCTTTCTTATTGAAAACAATAGCGTAACATGCCCCTGCACATGCAAATCAGCTATGAACGTAGGGGTGAGCCAAAGTTGACCTTCCATTATAAATATGTGTGCTTTATGAATGCTGTCGCATCTGGGACTATCCCCTGATTAAGTATTCATATTTGGCCTGCTTGATCACTTTTTGTTTCCATTTCTATGACCGTTCCATGAGTGCTTTAAGATGCCATGGGGGGGTGGGGGGGGGGGGGGGGGGGGGGGGGGGTTTAGAGTGGTAGTTATCCCTCTTTATTTTTCTTTGATAAGATAAAACTTACGGTGCTTTGAATATGGACATTTGCACTAGAAGATAAAAGAAATTCGACAGACTTGTCATATCCATGCTCTGCAGCAAGATGTAATGCTGTCTGGCCTTCCTGGAAGTGAGCAAATAGCAAAATTAGATATGTTATTTGTGTGATATCAAATACAATACCGATTATTTCCGAATGAGTGCAATATTTTTGAATTACATTGTATAATTAGCATGACACAGAATTAAATTCAGTTATCAAACAGATTTATAATATAGTGACTAGAAAAATAATATTGAATGCAAACACATTTCAATTGAGTATGTAACTCTATCAGAAGCCCCAATTTCAATTGAATCATAAGTAAATGCTTTATACTATTTATGCGAATAAAACATAAAAACTGATTTCAATTATTATTGTTAATTAGTCCAATGACTAGTTAAGCACAAACTGGTTGTTGATGTCTATTCAATTACCTTTTTTCACCTCAATATTTTTAATTGCTGAGGTTTTTAAGTTGAAGTTCGATTAGTTGGTTGAATTTTATAGCAAAACCAGTGTGATAATTGCATGAGAAGATCAAATGTATGTACAAGTTACTGCTTTATATGAAATGAATACAGCATGCTATTAAATTGTTGATTTTAATTGCTTTACTTTGCAGAATAATGTAATTTATTTTATCTTGACTAATTGTAAATTGAGGAAAATTACTTAAATAAATAATGATAGCAGTTCAAAAACATTGCCCCATTCAGATACACCATATATATTATAAATGATAGTTACAGCCTGAGTGCACATTTTAAGTTTGATCAAAATGGTAATATCTAGCAACATGAGAAAATGATATGCATCCATTGTCACACAAATTGACATGCTTAGGTGTGTTAGAATGCATGTCAATATCCTCATTCAAAGTCTAGATAATTAGTTCATTTATGTATTGACTCGTAACAAATTGATATGAACATGGATAGTGGACAGCACTCATTCTTCTTGACATGCACATCTATATCAAGGTATTGCAGTATTCACATTCTCATCAGTAATTGTGTGCTCACTGTGATATTTATTATTTGATTTCTGACCAATCACAATGAGTAGCATTGTGTCCCAATTGTTGAAAGAACTGCTACAGTTTGATCAAGGTCCACTGAATCAAGACAAGCCTGTACCACAGTACAGAAAGAGCAGTTTGGTAGAGATGTTTAATGGAATCCTCATTGCAATGTTGAAGAAGGATTTACACCAAGATGGAAAGAAATGGATTATACTAGTACTGCTGTACCTTTTGTTTGTTTTTCCTGAGGTGCGTCAATCATCAATGGCTTTCACATCATTTGAGTAGTGCCAAATGTGGCAGGATTAGTACAGTACGTGGCCCCATACGGCTACAGGGGTGAGTGCAAAGCTCTCTCTTAGAGGTAGGAAGGACTGCTGTAAAGTTCATCTTGGTATAGCAGTTGGTACTTTCTAGGCGTAGTTGTATAAAAAGCAACACGATTGTGAATGCTCTATTACAAACACCCAAGCTATTTGGCTACTGAAATTTGTACAGAAACTGAGTAAGTACCAGGAAATTATAAAAAAAAACCAAAATGCTGTAATACCATGCTCTATTTGCTATGTCAAATTGATAAATTCAATAGTAAAAGTATCAAGTTCACCTTTACAGTAAAGCATTATATACGTTCCTATGGCATAGTACTAAAGAATATGCTCTAAACTCAACTTCAACATAATGCAAGTAGATGCACATATGTCGCTTAGGCTTGTATATATTTCTTTCAAAGATGTGATATCTCAATGTAAGAAAACTCTTCATCTGAAACTTTGTAAGTCATTATTGATCGTATTGTGACATATAAAAATCAGATACATGTATGTAGATGTTTAAAAAAACTGGCAGTGGTTTCTTGTTAACACCTTGGAGTTGAGAATTATAAAATGAAAATTCCTTTTCTCATTTCTATCCATCTTGGTGCTGCAGCAGTTGACAAAGTTAGCTAGTGAAGAGGTTTTTATAGCTTAGATTACACAGGCACAATAATTAAAAGTAATATTCTGTACACGCAGAGTCAGGTGAGCTCCTATCCATAGTTGGCCTGGCAGATTTGTGCCCTTTTGCACGGTTAACTGAACTCAAGGCTAGTCAGCATGGATTGCTAGCCATTTGAGTGTAAAGTCAGGTGGCCACTGAACATTCTTCAAGAGACCTGGGATTATGTGCATGTACTGCAGAGCATGGTACAAATAACAACTAGGAAAGTTTATTGCATTGCACACTATTAACAACTGGCATGCCCACTAGAGAGCCATAGCTGCACAAGATAAACTGGTCCAGATTGGTAGCCAGAGGGTCTTGTCCATGCGTGCAAACCTGAACCATGGTCACCATATTCTGATGCAACCTTAGTATTGGAGTCATGATGAGTGGTGTCAAGTCTAAGAGGTCATGCAAATATTGGGAGCATTCAGTTGCCTAGTAATTCACAAATAACTACAGTGTACTGCACATGGTTTACAGTTTCAGCAGAATGGTCTACATAGCAAGGGTCATCTCACCAAGCCTGGTCTCAGAACCTCTGAGGAGATTTGATGAGGAGGTGAAATAGTGCTATGTATTGTGCTACGTTAGTGTGGTTCCAATGATGCCTAGTGTCAGTCTGAAGTTTTGTGGTTTAAGCTTTCACTCTCTTTCTTATCCTGCTCATTACATCCTTGTCATTCTTAAGCTTTTGCTGTGCTGACTACATCCTTTGGCAGGCAGTGGCAATTCAACACCAAGGTGTCTCCCCCAATTCGATATCTGTCAATTATGCACTGGCCTTTCACAACCCTCAAATTGTAAATTATACCATTGAGTGGAGATATCCGAGGATATCCTAATATAGGACTGACCTAGGCATATCCCAATATAGGACTGACTACGACGGTCCTATAAACATCGGTCCTATAGGCAGATGGTTGGTTATTGTGAAAGCGTTTATCAGGAGTGATAAGGCAAACATGAACGAAACACAGTGTGAGGATCACTGCTCATGGCCCAAGGTTTCTGATTATAGAATTATCCAGAGTGGTTTATACATTCCCTAAGAGGGCTTCAAGTAAAAATGAACAGTTTAGTGTTTCCACAAAACCGTGTGGTTGTGGAGAACAATACTCTTGTCCAAACTCCTAGCCGGTTACAAAATGTTTCTCTTTGTTGTTTTTGTTTTTGCTGTTGTTGTTGTAGTATTTATTTGTAGTTGTTGTTTTGTTCTTAACTAAGTCAAAACTCAGGATAGGTACATTTTACCAATAGCTTCAGAATTAGTCGGCATATTACATGATCTTCCGTGGTCAAATAATCTCGAGGCTACATTGTATATATCAGTGGTTGTGTTAGCAACTGATGTATATTTAAGCATCCTGCATCTGACAAGAGACTCTCAGAAGAAGTAGAAATGTATGAAGTTTCACTTTATGCAAAAGTCTCGAGGGTATTTATTATTAGTGATGATATAATCTAATGTGTATGGGCACTAGTCACCACATGTATGCTTATAGTATTCGATCAACACATCTGGATCAATATAAAGTCTGGTATCCAGACCCATAATCGGATATCAATGAAACAAGTATCAAAAAACATTCTCTATGACAAAGTTGGTGGCATATAGGATTTGAAGGCAATAGTGGTATAAAAAGCAAGGTAAAAAGGTCTTATCAGAAGGGAAAATGATTTAGTCCAAAATTAAGTGTCTTTGTAGGTATATGTTGTTTGTGTGCTAAATATAGGACTATTACATTTTGCCTTCTGTTACGACCTTGTTCCCTTGCTTTTTACACAACTATTCAAATCCTATGTGCCACCAACTTTCTCATAGAGAATGTTTAGTTACTTGAGTGCAATTAATAATCTTTACCTTGTTCATAGAATCCACATTGATCTTGACTGTATTCATGATACATTCGATTCCATCATTCCATCCTTGTTTTGCAGCACAATGCAATATTGTTAAATAATTCTAAACCACAAATTTTGGAGGATTGTATCAAGACAAAGCAAAAATAGTAAAGCATTATTGAAAACCCTATAGCAAGTTTAAGATTATGTGAAACATTGGTATACACCATATCATGTGAGCGCATAAGATAAAAAAAATGTCGCTTCACAACTAGTTCCTATAGATAAAATATTGTAATTCATTTTTGTATTTTGGGTACGGTCTTCACAATCTAGTGCTGGATATCAAATCTTTGATGCAACAAAGAAATTAGTTGATTAGCAGTGCACAGAAGTTAAAGTTATATCACTGAAGCAATGTGTATTATTATGTTATTATAATATAAGTGCAATTTTTATTTGTACATGTATGTACATTGAGATGTAGATTCATATTTCTTCTGATGTCATTATAACATGCAAAAATAAAAATATTAACACTCTACCATTATATTTAGGGCACAGAATATATATGTTACGGCCTGATTAAAAACTTTTGACCCGCTTTAAAGACGCTCGACCCGATTTATAGCCGGTTGATCGGCTTTGAAACCGGTCAATTATTCAGACTCGCCGGTGCGTGTTGCGTATTTGTGAAGAATAGCTTGATACAGTATATGGCATACTTTTTTCCCTTTGGCCATCAAATAATGGATATCAGCTCTAGAGAAGGAGTTTGCTACCTTGCTAAACACGTGCAATCTTGTACAAAGAGCCCATCACACGCCCCACTGAGACAACAAACCCCGACGCATAAGCCAGGCAAATGCAGGTGATTAAGGACACAGGCATTTAGATTTTAGAGATTTAGATATATGAATAAAACGAAGTTTAATTCCGGCTTTAAAGCCTGTCAGTTTTGCATATACCGTGAAGTACAAGAATTAGGCCCCCCCCCCCCCCCCCATCGATCCGCCCCCACAACAAAAAAAGGTACCTGTTTAAACGTCCGTATCTTCGTAATCGCGAAAGCTTCCGCGTATCTTTTTTAATAAACATGTACGGTACCATTTGCTTAAATACGTTAAGGACACATTCGCGGTTACAGAGATGCGCACGTTTAAAACGAGCCATTTCATTTTGTTGGGGGCGGAGGGGGGCATTGTAGTATAATGAAATTAATAATGTTATATTGTTAGCACATGTGTATTGATTTTATTGTGTAGATGGACTAATTGAACTACTTGTGTTCTCTATCATCTTTATTACGTGAATGTAAGTTTTGTCAATACACTACATTTTGGCGAAGAAGGTGGGATTATATGTCGAAACTTGGAAGGATTGAAGAGTTCTCGCCGACGATCTCTTCCTATTTGGAGCGCACTCAGTTGTTTTTGGACGCAAATGACGTGGCGAACGATAACTGTTTTTCTGTAGTCTCGTACCCAGACCCACCATGACGTAAGAGTTTATAGCTTACAGTAGTGTAAGCGATAAACTCTTACGTCATGGTGGGTCTGGGTACGAGACTAGTTTTTCTGTCAAGTGTTACTCATTGTTGAGGGGTATGCTAGCTCCCAAGAAACCATCAGAGTGTTCGTTTGCTGAGTTGAGTGAAGCTCTGCGTCGTCATTTAATACGAACTCAAGCTTATCATTGTAGAAAGATTTGCGTTTAATGGTAGGAGTCAATGTGAGTCAGAAAGCGTCACCGAGTTTGAGGCGGAACTTCGTAAGTTGGCTCTACATTGTGCTTTTGATGATTTTCTGGAGTCAGGCTCTTAGAGACTGTTTTGTCTGTGGGTTAAAAGATCAGTCCATATAGAAACGGTTGCTAGCAGAGGCTGATTTAACGCTACAGAAAGCCTTTGAGATTGCTCGTAGTATGGAAGCTGCTGAGAAATAAAAAAGAAGGATTGGTGCAGGCAGATGTGGGGATTCAGGAAATTCATGGACAGAGAAAAGGACCAACCAATCGTAGGAAGTTATGTTGGAGGTATGGACAGACTTCACATTCAGAAGATAAGTCTTGATATTGTGTATTGGAGTGTTATAGCTGTGGGCAAAAAGGGCATATGGCTTGGATGTGTAAGAATAGTACACAGGATACCAAGCAGAGTAGGAAAGGATATGCCAGATGGGTTAATGAGAGTGACAAGGAACAGGAATTAGTAGAAGATAGTGATGATGAGTGTGAGGAGTTTCCTGTTCACAAAATAGGAGCTCATAGTACAAGCCCATATTCAGTGTGGGTAAGAATTGAAGATGTGAAGTTAAGTATGGAAGTTGACACTGGGGCAGCTGTATCAGTAGTGTCCAGTAAAACTTGGGAGAAGCTGCAGCTAAAAGTTCCTTTGTGTTAACCTGATGTTACCTTAAAAACCTATACCAATGAAGTTATGAAGGTGATTGGGGAAGCAGAGTTAAATGTGACGTATGGACATGATAAACATCTGTTACGGTTGTATGTGGTAGAAGGGAATGGACGTAGTTTGGTTGGTAGGGACTGGCTTTGTACATTTCGTTTGAATTGGATGAGTCTTGGCATAGGGATGGTGAGTTGTGTTGGTGTATCATCTGTAGATTCAGTGTTGCAGAAGTATGAAGATGTGTTTGTTGAGGATGTGAGTGAGATTAAGGGATTTCAGGCCAAGTTAAGGGTTAAGGCAAATGCTGTTCCTCGTTTTCTTAGAGCAAGACCAATCCCTTTTGCTTTGAAGGATGCAGTAGGTAAAGAGTTAGATTGATTGGAGACTTTGGGTATTTTGCGGAAGGTAACACACAGTGCATGAGCAGCACCTATTGTTGTGGTTCCTAAGAAAGATGGAAGGCTTCGTAACTGTGGTGATTTTAAGGTCACAGTGAATGCAGTATTGGATGTAGATAAATATCCACTACCAAAACCAGATGATCTGTTTGCAGCTTGAGATTTACTAAATTGGACCTTAGACAAGCATACCAGCAACTAGCATTGGAGGAGGGATCTCAGGAGTTTGTTACTGTGAATACTCATCAGGGTCTCTATCAGTTTTCAAGGTTGCCATTTGGTGTTGCATCAGCACCAGTAACATCATGGATGAGATACTTCAAGGCATTTCACGTGAGGTATGCTATTTGGATGATATTCTTATCTCTGGTAGTTCAGACAAGGAGCATCTGACAAACTTGGAGGAAGTGCTGAAGAGATTGAGGGAAGCTGGTACTCATTTGTGTAAGGAGACAAGGAGCATCTGACAAACTTGGAGGAAGTGCTGAAGAGATTGAGGGAAGCTGGTACTCATTTGTGTAAGGAAAAATGTGTATTTTGGGCAAAATCAGTAGAGTATCTGGGACATGTGGTGAGTAAAGAGGGATTACGCACAGCTGATTCCAAGGTAGAGGCAGTAATAAAAGCCAGAGCTCCTAATAACAGTGCAGAATTGCGTTCATTCCTTGCGCTGGTTCATTATTATGGGAAATTCATGCATAAATTGGCAGAGACCTTGCAACCATTGAATGCCCTATTAAAGAAGAATGCAAGATGGGAATGGACTTCTAGCTGTGAAGTGGCTTTTCAGCGTGTAAAGGATCAACTGGCAACAGCCCCAGTATTGTGCCATTATGACCCAAGTTTACCTCTTCGTCTGGCTGGAGATGCTTCTGCATATGGGTAGGAGCAGTCCTTTCACATATTTTGAAAGATGGTTCAGAAAGACCCATTGCATATGCATCACGGTCCTTGTCAGTTGCAGAAAAGTATGGAAGAAATTTTCAGTTGGTTACTGATCATAAGCCACTGACAATGATTTTTGGGTCAAAGACAGGTGTGCGTCCTATAGCAGCAGCGCGCTTGCAACGTTGGGCATTGTTACTCTCTGCATACAGTTATACCATTGTGTACAAGCCAGGAGTGAATCACAACAATGTTGATGGATTGTCTCGTCTTCCGTTGAGTCAGGTGAAGCCATCTGCATTTGAAGTGCAGAACACAGATTTTACAGTATGTCAGCTTAACCTATTGCCTGTTACTGCAAAACAACTTGCTTCAGCTACAAGATCAGATCCTGAATTATCAAGAGTGTTGCACTTTACCTTGAAAGGATGGTTCACACAGAGGAATCGAAGACATTACAGCCGTATTTGACACGACGTAGTGAGCTGACAGTAGAGTGTGGCTGTTTGCTGTGGGGAGTAAGAGTTGTTGTACCTAACAAATTGCAGCAGCAAGTTTTGAAGGAGCTACATGAAGGACACCCAGGCATTGTTCGCATGAAGAAGTTGGCTAGAAGTTATGTGTGGTGGCCAGGTCTGGACTCTAACATTGAAGAATTAGTGAATTCTTGTCCACAGTGTCAGGTGGCTAAAAGTGCTTCACCTAAGACACCTCTTCACCCTTGGGTGTGGCCATCCAAACTGTGGGAACGCATCCATGTAGATTTTGCAGGGCCATTCTAAGGGAAAACATTTTTTATTGTTGTGGATGCTCACTCAAAATGGCCTGAGGTTATTCCAATGTCTACCACAACCTCTTTGGCCACTGGTGGAGTTGACCAGGTTGTTTGCATCCTATGGAATACCACAGCAACTATTGTCTGATAATGGTCTGCAATTTACAGTGCAAGAGTTTAAGGAGTTTCTACGCACAAATGGTGTATGACACATTCTAACAGCCCCTTACCACCTTTCATCAAATGGTGCAGCAGAGAGATTTGTTAGAACATTTAAAGAAGCCATGCATAAAAATAAGGGCAGGTCCCTTCATGACCAGTTGATGCATTTTCTATTGTCTTATTGAGTGACACCACATGCTACCAAAGCTGTGGCTCCTTGTGAATTATTTATGGGAAGACATTTACGCGTAGCATTGGATCTATTAAGACCTGACTTGGAATCTGTTGTGGCTAAGAAACAGTTTCTTCAGAAAGATAATCATGATGGAGCAGCCACATTGAGACAGTTTATGGTAGGGCAACGGGTAATGGTGCGAAACTTCAGGGAAGGACCAAAATGGGTGCCAGCAATAGTGAAGCAGAAGAGTGGACCTACGTCGTATGTTATACAAATTTCTCCTACAATTTCAGTGGATCAAATGCGTGGTTGCAGTGATAGTCCATACTGGCATGGAACAGTTACACCTCTTCCAACAGATGATTCCAGTGCATCATCAGAGGTAGAAAAGATAAACGAGATACCAGTGGTTGATGCAACAGTAGAGGAAGAGAGACAATGAAGTTGCTGCAGACAATCACGATGTCACAAGAGCAGAAATACCTGAGGTTAAAGACCAAGGACCAAGACGTTATCCTCAGTGAGTGCATAGACCTCCAGATCGCTATGGATGGAAATGACTTATTCATAGTAGGTGGGGAAGAGTGTAGTACAATAATATTAATAATGTTATGTTGTTAGCGCATGCGTATTGATTTTATTGTGTAGATGGACTAATTGAACTACTATCGTCTTTGTTACGTGAATATAAGTTTTGTCAATACACTACAGGCATAATTCTAGTACTTGACTACGGTAGGTTTGAAATTGGGTCGACCGGTTTTTAACACGTTGGCCGAGTTTGAAGCAGCTGACCGGCTTTAAAGCTGGTCGGGTTTTTAATTGGGCCGTAGCATATATATTATATATGGATGGTTAGTCCAGTGAGGTTGCTTGCTGTCTGCATGACAAATGGTTAATGAAATACATACATGTATGTACAAAACTGCTCAGGGTGTATAATTCATTATGACATGCTTACTTACACCCTGTAAACAAATGCTTCTGTGAGTACCACAAGTATTGGTTTCTATGTCGAGCTGATGATATGCAAGTAACACATTTGCATGTAAGCAGTGTAAGAGGGATTTATACATTTGACGTAGTATACATTCGATGTAGTTGAATGATGAAGGATAAACTATTCTTATTTTCCCATTTAAATTTAAATGATACTATCATCTTCTGCTATACACAATAGTTAACCACTTCTTCCCCCACTGTACCTTGTTTGGATGATTGCAATCGAAGCCACTATTCAGAAAGACTTCCAAACATGCCTTATGATTTTTTAACACAGCTTCATGAATTGCCATATTTCCATTCTGTAGTAACACAAAAGCAATAAGAACTTATGTACATGTACAACATTCTACGAGATTTCGACCCTTGTGAATTTATGTTTATGACATAAAACTATAACTTACGGACGGTTAACGCTATCAACTCCTATTTTGAACACATCGTCCTACACGATTTCTCTATGTTAAACATATTTTGGTGAATCATAGTGCCGACGTTATTATATACGAGGTCCGATAACTTATCAGGTTTAAAACGTCTACATCTTTAGGTAGGAGCGTTCAAATCGCTTCATATTCGGTGCGTACGTAGAGGCCCTGTTTCTATTGATTTGGTCTGTTCGTTCATTTTGAATTTATCGGTTAGGGAGATACAGCTGTGCGAAGTTAATGCACAATTTCCCGGTCGTTTTGTGCCAATGATTTTGGCAAACTGCAATGTATATTGGCGGAATCGAGCGGGAAAATGTACATTAACTTCATACAGCGGTATCTCCATAATGGATTGAACAAATAAATAGCTACAGTTAATTTTTACTTTATTCATTACGGAGATACAGCTGTGCAAAGTTAATGCACATTTCCAGCTCAATTCGCACAATTATTCAACCCGCGTTCCGTTATCCATTCTACGGTAAATTTTTCGTTACGCCCATTCTCCGCCTCTCGGCTAGACTATTTTTGCCTCACCCAGGCAGTGAATTTATGTGAGTAGATTAAGAGAAAAAAAGAAGGGTACTTCTCACTTCGCAAAAAGATCGTACCAAATTAACGGACGAAGGGAATTCCAATCCTTCCATGGCAGTATTAAATACGGCGCGCGTATGGCTATTTGCTACACACTCGCATAATCCTCTAGTCGTGCATAAAGCTTTCTAATTTGCTATAATCCTATGCTAAAATTCTCCTCTTATTCCTGCCTCGCCCACTCAGCAATGATTTCAGGTTGTTATTTCTTTACACAATTTTCAGCTCATGCACACATAGTGCATGAACATATATACGCACTGGCTCACACGCTTCCATTGTTGCACACATGGACCTGTACATCATCTTAATGGCATATTCTCAGGTACACAGTACTTACACTTGCACATGTATGTGGCATACAATGGTAATGATGGTGCACACACTAACAAACATTGTGACATGCACATGCATTCTATTCCATTTAACTGTTGTTGCGCACGTTAATTTTTACAGGCCACTGATTTGATGTACCGACTCTCTGTGTATTGTTGCACGTATCCTCTGTACAAGTATTCCTTTTGACAACTACTCTTTGTGGATGTAGTTCCCATATAACTGGTCCTTCGTACTTGACATAAGAGCCCTCACTTGAGATGGAGCATAGATATATGTATATGTACATGTACTATCTAGGTTTTTTGCAACATGCGTCATGTCCCCATAGGATTGGTCCTTTGTACATAACAGCATATTGCCATTGGAATGGTCCTTTGCACATGACCCATAGGATTGGTCCATAGATTGATCGGTTGCACACACATCATGACCCGATAGGATTGGTCCTCAAAAAGTACATACAATGTACAGTTGCCCAACACACTGCACACCATGCGTAAGGCTTTAAGTTCCTATGCACTCACATTATATTTCTGTGGCCAGTGTTGAAGCACATGATATATCTTTCCTAGGCATAACTCTTGCTCAACTCATCATTCTTTATGCCTTTCCTACTAAGCTGTACCACTTGCTGTGACCTCAGTTTCTTTTTGCCCGCACAATGATCAGCTCACACAGAATATGCCGTGATGCTGGATTCACACACCCTTATGCAAGTGTATCATGCAAGTGTATCAGTATAAATTGTGTGTAGAAATGAACCTTTATCATTCTGAACACAACACTTGCATTCACACATACACACATACACACACACACAACACGTATGCACTGTTACACATGTGGCAAAACATAACACTGTCTAATAATGACGGTACACCCACATGCATACTCTTTGTGAATGTTGAGTTCCTACATGCATTCGATTCCTTTTAACTACTGTTGTGCATGTTTGTGCAGGTCACTGATGTTATTAACCAATTTTTCTGTACTCCCCTCTGCATTGTTGCATGTATTCTTGTTGCACATATCCTCTGTTAGTATTCTTTTTGACAACTACTCTATGTGCGTGTTGAGTTCCCATACAACTGGTCCTTCGTACATGACATAGAGCCCTCACTTGAGACTCTACATAGGTACATGTAGCTACATGCACTGTCCTATCGATTCATCCGTTCTACACACATCATGGCCCATAGGATTGGTTCTCTAATAGTGTCACCTACCAAACACATGGCAAAGAATAGCATTATGTTCACTAGTAAGGCTTTAAGTCCCTACGCACTCACATTACATTTCTGTGGCCATGCTGGAGAAGCTGTGGTAAAGCTTTCCTATTTGTCATAAGATTGCTCAACTTAACTTTATTTATATGCATGCCTCTCCAACTAAGTGACTTCAGTTTCTTTTTCCCCACTGATGTTCGGCTCACACAGGTAAATGAACACACCCTGATGCTGGTTCACACACCTTTATGCCTGTGTACCAGTACACATTGCGTAAATGAACCTAACTAACTAAGCTATGTGGCTTGTAATAATGCTTTCCTATTTAGCATAACCCCTGCTCAACTCCACTTCAATCTTTTTATCTCTCCAACTAAGCTATGTGGTTTATGTATCACACGCTGTCAGTCTCTATTTGCCCACACAGCTGACACAGAGTACATAAACATGCCCTCATGCTGGTTCACACACCAATATGCATGTGTAGTATGCATTCAGTAAATGAACCTTTGCCATACTTGAGCATGCAATTCTTGCATACACACACACACACACACACATACACACACACACACAACACTTTTGCACTAGGTCTGTTACACGTGTGGAAAAACATTACAACACTCGCTAATAATGATGGTGCACCTGTGTAAGGGCCATCCCGCAGAACATTTTTCTCAGCACCTGCATCCTATTCAATTTAAGAGCTTAAGAGACCACTGATTTTATTCCCAATTTATCCACCCAATGAGGATTTCTGTGTTTCTCTATTATCATTGCATGTGTTTCGCTAGCACTGTAAAACGATTCCCTTTGACATCTCAGTTTTCATCTGACTGGTCATCTGTATATAACGTAGAGCCCTCCCTTGCGAAACGACTACACTCTACGCCCATAGGATATTTGTGAAAATATGTAATAAAGCTTTCCGATTTGGCATAACCCTTTTAAACATTCTTTAAACCTCGCCCATTGTATGCAATGCTTGCAGTAACTACTGTCTCTTGTTTTCACCCCACACAGAGTACAGTGTACATGAGCAAGCCCCCTCATGCTGGCTCAGGCACTTGTTTGCACGTGCACATGTACCTGCACAAACTCTAATTGCATCAATCTATTCTGTTGAAAAGCTTATTGCATATATTATTGTGCACAACACATGCATAGCGGTGCACTACACACATAGATACCTACATACTGTTATAGATGTGGAAAAAATGATAGACTTATGTAATAATGATGATCACACACATATTTTCAGTCTCACTGAATGTGTTTTCTGCACATGCATTTTTGATTATCCATTGAACAGCGCATGAGGCCACGAGACATGATTACAGATACATGTAGCAACGTGCATACTGTAGTGTACCATAGGACTGGTCCTCTGTACATACACATCGTGTCTCTCTATACGACTGTCCTCTAAAACAGAGTACTAGTGGTTAGCAAGCAAGAGGCTTTTGTTCTTTACAGGTAGAGTGGTGCAGGGCTGGAATAATGAAATGAATCTACTCAAGGAACAATATCTGAATACAACATTTTTGATGAAAAAATCGCATTGCTTCATTCATAAATTAATTCATGCATCTCCAGATTCAATATGCTAATATTTCCTTATTCCATTTCTGGTTGAAAGAAGTATCATTGACTGTCTTCATGGCAGGATACAGCCAATAGATCTCTAGTATGCATCAGTGCATGCGTGACATTAGGAGAGTATTTGTGTGTATGTGTGTATGTGACAACTCGGTCAATAAATTCAGTGGCCTGCACAAACATGCACAACAGCAGGTAAATAGAATAGAATCCATGCAGGAACTCAACATGTACAAAATAGTTTGCATGTGGGTGTACCATCATTATTAGACAGTTTATCACAAATGTAACAATGCATACGTGTTGTGTGTGCATGTGTGTGTATACATGTGTATGTGTGTATGTGTATATGTGTGGGTGTGTATATGCGTATGTGTGCGTATGTATGTTTGAATGCAAGTGTTGTGTTCAAGAATGGTAAAGGTTCATTTACACAATGTATACTGGTACACCTGAATACCGGTGAACATAATGCTATTCTTTGCCATGTGTTTGGTAGGTGACACTATCAGAGAACCAATCCTATGGGCCATGATGTGTGTAGAACGGTTGAATCGATAGGACAGTGCATGTAGCTACATGTACCTATGTAGAGTCTCAAGTGAGGGCTCTATGTCATGTACGAAGGACCAGTTGTATGGGAACTCAACACGCACATAGAGTAGTTGTCAAAAAGAATACTAACAGAGGATATGTGCAACAAGAATACATGCAACAATGCATAGGAAAAAAAAACAAGGAGTACAGAAAACTTGGTTAAGCCTGCACAAACATGAACAACAGTAGTTAAAAGGAATCGAATGCATGTAGGAACTCAACATTCACAAAGAGTATGCATGTGGGTGTCCATCATTATTAGACAGTGTTATGTTTTGCCACATCTGTAACAATGCATATGTGTTGTGTGTGCATGTGTGTATGTGTGTATGTGTGTATGTGTGTATGTGTGTATGTGTGGGTGTGTATGTGTGAATGCAAGTGTTGTGTTCAGAATGATAAAGGTTCATTTCTACACACAATTTATACTGATACACTTCCATGATACACTAGGGTGTGTGAACCCAGCACCATGGCGTATTCTGTGTGAGCTGACCATTGTGTGGGCAAAAAGAAACTGAGGTCACAGCAAGTGGTACAGCTTATTTGGAAAGGCATAAAGAATGATGAGTTGAGCAAGTGTTATGCCTAGAAGAGCGTTATCATGTGCTTCAACACCAGCCATAGAAATATAATGTAAGTGCATAGGAACTTAAGAACATAGTGCCATGTGGATACAGTGTGTTGGGCAAGTGTACATTATATGTGTACCTTTACAGGACCAATCTTATCGGGTCATGATGTGTGTGCAGCGGATCAATCTATGGATCAATCCTATGGGTCATGTGCAAAGGACCAATCCAATGGCAATATGCTGTATGTAAAAAGTATGAATCAGTATGAAGTATGAAGGACCAGTTATATGGGAACTCAACATACACAAAGAGTAGTTGTCAAAAGGAATACTTGTACTGAAGATACATGCACTATGCTTGTGCAAGACACCAAAGTATATTTTCACACATAGAAATGGCGTAGTATGACGCGTTTAAATTGGAGCCGATAGAGTTAACATTTCGGAAGTTATAGCGATTCAAATGCAACGCATTTATATAACTTTAATAATATATCCGTGTTCGCGGAAACAATCCCAAATTTTATAAAAATCCTTTGCGTTAAAATCGTTATATCTTCCGAACATTAATTGCTATCCACTGCGCCACAGCATTTAGTATGCAGTGCTGTGCAGAGTCTGCATATCAGCCATATGCAGATGGGTATCATTAAAGTGTTCATATGCAGACGTCTGCATATGAACACTTCAATGATACCCATCTGCATATGGTTGATATGCAGACTCTGCACAGCTCTGCATACTAAATGCTGTGGTGCAGTGATCAATGTTCTATTTTTACACTTCATACTACATCATTTCTCTATGGTAGAATACTTTTTGATGAATTTCAAATCAAGTAAGCCAACTTAAAAACATTCTCCAAAGAAGGTTTGAGCTGAAACAACTCACCATTAATCAATTTAAATGAATCCTTGATTGTGCTTCACTCTTAATCTACCCACATAAACTCACCGCCTGGGTGAGGCAAAAGTACTGTAGTTGCAAATGGCTAGCCGAAAGGCTAGCTTAGTTTAAGGCGGAGAATGGGTGGATGATGGGCGGAACAAAGAAGTTATCGAAATGTATTGTGGAATGGGACAACGGGACGTGGGTTGCATGCAATAATTGTGCGAATCGAGCTGGAAATGTGTATTACGTTTGCACAGCTGTATCTCTGTGGCGGATAAATTAAAAATTAACGAACAGAACACAATAGCGACAGGACTATACACCGAAATTCATGCGATTTGAATGTTCCTGCCTGAAGTTGAGGGGGTTTTGAACCCCATCGGGTATTGGACCTCGTAACGTCGGCACCGTGCTTGTGAAAGAGAAATGGTGTAGTATAAAGTGTTGAAAATAGTAAGCCGATAGTCTTAACCGTTAGGAAGTTATAGCGATTCAAACGCGATGCATGCTGTTTTATAACTTATATATTTTATATGTCAGTGGGCCATCCTGGGTAGATGCCTACCTATCAAAGACAATGTAGAATTATAAAGTGTGTTAATATAAGTTGTATTGTACTTGTACTCATGTACTCCTTTGTGTACATTACAATAATGTATTTATATTGCTACATCAGTGTTGCAATTTTCTCGGAAACTGTCCCATATATTTTAAGAAACAGCTGATGCATGCCGGCATATATAATTCATATGGGATCGTTTCCGCGAAAAGAGACCTAGCTAGCACATACATTTTAAAATTAAATTAGAAATATATATTGTATGGCTAATATAAAATTCAGAGCCTTTCAACTACACGACAGATATTCCAATTCTCAGTGCGTAGAATCGCTGTATTGAGGACAGGATATTTATCAAACACATACTTTTCACAGAATACTCAGACAACTAGAAATTGGCAACATTATAACTCAATTGTAAAATTATTAAAAGTTCATATATGCATGCAATAAACGTTATAATTAATCAGATCCCAGTGTTCAAAGAAATGAAGTTCAGCTGTGGTGTTAGTAAACTAAATGAAACAGTATACGATCTAGAGTTTCATTGATCTGGAATACACATGCATATCATGGATAGCGAATATGTTTCTGAATTACTGTTAATTATCATGCTTGATATCATAAGCATATTAAGCCTTTTGAACTGTACAGAAGATAAGTAGCTAAGTGGTTAATATAATCTCATCAGATGCCAAAACCTGACAATACTGTAATTCTAGGAATATATATATTTTTACCTAGTTGCCATAATAAAAGCTGTTTGAACTTACGGGTCCTGAACGCAAAATCTGAATTCAAGCCCAGAAGCGCACGGATAAACAGATCACCTACACTGGCCTTTCCTTTTCATATTATCGTAGCTAAACATAGAGAGTCTATAGGGTCTGGAGAACAATGCGCGCTCAAATGAGCATCGCAACCGCGCGTGCAACATATATGCATATATAGTGACATAATTACGTGATGTCTATGCAACTGAGTTCCACATTTGCACTTTCTACACACGGTTTCTCTTTCAATCCTGCTTAAATTTTCTTTTCCACGCATCATTTCAATTAGAAAACACCCATTGTAACGAATTGATACTGGAACTATGGCATATTGGTATAGACAAGTGAGACATGTTCGTATCATAAATTGTGAAGAAGCCAGCCTCTGGTAATAACAATTTAATAATCTAAGTGCAATATGTGAAATCTTTAAATTGTTTGGTTGAATCTTTCGGTTAATGGAAAAGCTTTGTTTTGTGAAGCTAGACAGTAAGCGCCCCTTATCGTTATCAAACGAACAGTGATGCGGTAAATTTCTGGGTGATATACTGGTACTATAATGCATGCAAAAATGCATATTTCCTGTGCCACTTACCTCGTTTTCTGCCTCTTTGTTAATTGTAGAAAATGAAAGAAGTTTTTTCACGCAGGCAGCAATTCCGCTCCGAGCAGCCAAATGCAAAGCTGTGCAACCATTCTAAAGTTTAAAAGCATTTATGCAATTGTTAAACGAGTTAAGGAACATATTGCTTAGCATCACAAATACAAGAGGCCAAAATAACATATCCATATACACTTACTAGTTTCATGTGGTGTAATAATAGATCAATGATATATTCACAAAACTGTGAGTTGTAACAAGCTTTTGCACAACATACCATACAGTTTTTGACGATAATTTTTTTTTAATTGCACTTTCTCCTATAAAATATAAATTTCATTTGAAAAGGCACATTCTATTAGAACATGATATTGGGCGATACATTTTAATGGACAACTTTACACTTTATCTGCTTTCTGCACATCGTAACTGAATTCATGCATTAATTGTTGGTTTTGGTCATAACATTTATGATGCAGTTAAAGTATAATACTTGCCAGATTTTTCAAAGACCTTTTTTTTTCAATACTGAACTGATGTTCGTATTTTAACCAGGGGTTAATTCAAACGCTAACTGAAATTATACACAATAACTTTATCTACTTAGGTCGGAAATGTACTCAGATGATGTGCGGATGACCCCACCACCTGAACTCCCGCAGATGACAACAAAAGCCAGATGCGTGATTAGGTGGAACGACATCCTGTTCCAGACGTCCAGCAAGCTGACAGAGATAACGATGAGGAAATGATAATGCAATGATACAGCAATTGAGAGAAGTACCGGAGGAAACAGTAAAAGAGAACACAGAAGAAATGAAAACATTTCTAACACATAGGAGTGCATCACTGGAAGACTGAAACATCGAGGTTAGACAAGGCTCTCTGGTCAGAAGTAAGTTCGGGTGACCTAGTTCCCCTATCCTAACGATAACCCTAACCCTCACAAGTATTGCTCAGTGCTAATAGTCGAGTCCGCCTCATCCTATAAGTCATACCTGCCTTTAGTATAATTATCCAGAGCTACCTTTTGGTTATAACAAAACTGTTTTATTATTATCATTTGCACTTTCCTTCACGTGATACCGGGTGGCACTAGAATGCCATCGAAAGAGTACTACCGATAAAGTCAACCAAAGGTCCAAACGTGCCTTTTTATAAAACCAACATGCAAAAACATCAGCCGATGAAGGGAATGCCATGCGTGGACGTAACTTTGTTGTACCAAACTGAAAGTATTGTATCAACTTATTGACATCTACTATGCATGTTAGAAGCGGTAGAAAAATGTTGTTTCCAGTCACAGAAATCGATTCTCCTCGTAAAGTAAAGCAGGTGCAATTCATTTACGGTTGCCCAGCTGCACGTTTTGCGCGAATATGACTTCACCACGCGTATACATGTACTTAGTAGCTACATATTCATTAACGGTTGTATGGCTAAGCACATTTTGACGTCACAAGCGGATAAACAAACGTCCCAAACGAGCGGCGTTCAGAGGTGAGCAAGACAAAGAACAACACTCGGTATGTTTAAGAGAGCCGAAGAGCAACAAAGATATCGAAAAAAAAAAAAGCAGCTAACCGTTTCATATAGCCAGACCTATAGATACGCAGCTGTGGCCGGATTACATCACCGCTTAAGTGCTGTACTCAATTGAGTCAATTCTGTCCAGCGATTACATAACACTACCAATTAATGTCGAGGAATTCAATTACACATACTATAATTTAAAATTACAGAGCGAAAATGATCCAATTAGTGAACTATTTATTGCACAATGCGTGTACGTGTCAACAGCAACTTCTTACGGCTGAAGTAAATTAGTTGAAATTTTCCAGCAAGGGACTAATCACCCTTTGCTCATATTCGAGAGTCAGACGTTTGGATGTAAACGAACCTGTAGGCAGCAAAAATTAACATCAAAGTGGCAAAATATAGATCTGTAGTTAAACTGAGAAGCGGCAAAACGAATAAACAGTGCTTGTTTTGTTGGTGCCCCGAAGTTCATCAAACGCCCACGGTAGAATGGCGAAACTTATAATGACATGCCGTAGTCCGTTAGAAAACTTATAAATGTATTGCGCCCACTCAATACATCACCATCATCATCATTATCGCTGTTTAATTTTTAATCTCCGAACATCCTTATTTTTAAGGGTGTTGGTCCTTAAATAAGGGCGATGTCGAAATCTAAGAACAATGAATTGAGCTCTATGGCTGTAATTACTATTGATAAAATGTCGACCTTGGTCACAAGTATCTCAGTCATCTGTCATGCCCTTATCGGGAATCTGTAGGCCAACAAGTATAAGAGTTAATATCATCTGAATGGCACCATCAGTAGCAACGAATTGCCAGATTTCTTGCTTTGCAAGTTGACAAGAGTAATTTCTTGGATCTAACAGGTATTAATATTTCATGTAATTTTTTCAAAGAATGATATAGCTATAGCTTCAAAGTCTGTAATAATATGTCTGATTCGCAACGTATAACAACTAAAGTAAGCTCAATCATCTAGCGTTCAGAAAAAAAAGTGGTACTTTGTCAATCATAATTCCGTCAATAATGTATATGAAAATCATGCGTATATTAGAAACGTGTCCCAAGTGCATATTTTTTAAATTACTAAAACATAACTTATGTAAATGCGTTTTTATATTCTAAAGCTGAAATACAAGAAGTGATGTAGGTACATTATCAAAATGAAATGAATTTCTCTTAATTTTATTTTTTCATGGAAATATACTCAATAGAAGGCATTATCAATAGCGTCCTTAATTAAGGACTGTGAGCTGGAGGGTAAACATTAAATTGAACGTTTCGTATTGTCAATCATCTGTTTAGCCTGAGTGAATATGGCATCACAACATGGGTGATGATTTAGTGTTTTATGTTAGAAACAGTGATGGATACATATGTCCCGTCAATAAATGTAAGCCGTTGAACACAGTGAGTGAGAGAATTGCATTGCAGTGAAATGTTATTTTAAATCCACGTTGACCTTGTTTTATGTATGATTGAAGAAATGATGCTGGATAGTGTGGTTGTTATTATTATGCTTTAATGGTTTTGTAAATGATGTGTGCACCTAATTATATTCAAACTAATCAGGGAAGTTGCATTATTCATATGTTATGATTTATCACATACATTTTAATGTATGTGATGTACATGTAATTTATGGTAAATGTTGCAGGTGCTAAAAAATTAATACCTTGTCTTTTACATCCAATTGTATTTTTTTTGCGTCTAGCAGATATGACAAACAACTTATTAGACCATGCTTTGCTGCAATATGTAATGGAGTTTGATTATCCTGGATAGAGGAAAATGAAGTACATTGAGCAAGATCTAGCTAAATACCAACTAACCTTATTTGTTTCATTCACATCAATTTTATCAGCCTCAAGTAGAAGTTTCAGGCAATTCAGGCTTTTCCTTGCAGCAATGTGCAGGGGTGTTTGTCCATTCTGGACAAATGACACATAAAATAATTTCAAATGATTGTTAAAGACCACATATTATATGTGAATACTGAAATGTTAAAAGTACATAGTAAATGTAGTAATACACGTTATGAGCATTCATGAAAGACTGAACACTTTGTTCCTACGTTGTCTTGGTCAATGATAAGTTTAAAACTTAGTCAATGATTTCACCTTTAAAACTGACAGCAAGGTGAATATGCTAATTTACATATGGGACAGTATCCGAGAAAATTGAATCACGGATATATATGGGACAGTTTCCGCGAAAATTGCCCCACGGTTAAAATGTTATAAAAATGCATCGCGTTTGAATCGCTATACTTCTCAACGGATATAGCTATCGACTTCCTATTTTCAACACTTCATAGTGAAATGGTGTAGTATGAAGAGTTGAAAATTAGAAGTCGATTGCGGTATCCGTTGGGAAGTTATAGAGATTCAAACGCGATGCATTTTTATAACATTTTAACCGTGGGGCAATTTTCGCGGAAACTGTCTCATATTATATAAATGCATCGCGTTTGATTTGCTATAACTTCTGAACGGTTAAGGCTATCGGCTCTCTATTTTAACACTTCATACCATTTCCCTATGTGAATACATACTTTGGTGTCTTATATTAGCGCAGTGCCAACGTTACGAGGTCCGTGGGGTACAAAACCACTATAACTTCAGGTAGGAGCATTTCAAATCGTAAAAAATTCGGTGTATAGGTAGAGGGGTCCTGTCGCTATTGATGTGTTCTGTTCGTTAATCTTTACTTTATCCGTCACAGAGATACAGCTGTGCAAATTTAATGTACATTTCCAGCTCGATTCGCGCAATAGACCCTTCCCTTTAAGAAGAACTCCGGACGTGACATCACTAATCAACGTACTTCACGAATTGGGTTAAGTATACGTTAATGAGTGATGTCACGTCCGGAGTTCTTTAAAGGGAAGGGTCTATTATTGCTCCCATTTCACAATAAATTTCGATAACTTCTTTGTTCCGCCCATTCTCAACCCATAACTAAGCTATATGTAGACTCTCAGCTAGCCGTTTGCAACTATCTTTACCTCACCCTAGCATGGAGTAGATTAAAAAGAAGAGGACTTCTCACTTCGCAAGACGATCGTACCAAATAAACGGATAGGCCCAATGGTTACAGAAAATTTGCGCCTCCCACGGCAATATTCAACACGGCGCGCGTAAGGCTATTTGCTACGCACTCGCATAATCCTCTAGTCGTGTATAAAGCTTTCCAATTTGCCGTAATCCTTGCTAAAATTCTCTTCTTATTCCTGTCCCGCCCCGATTGTAATGATTTCGGGTTGTTATTTCTTTACTGTGTATTGTTGCATGTATCCTCTGTACAAGTATTCGTTTTGAAAAATACTCTTTGTGCACTTTGAATTCCCATATAACTGCTCCTTCATACTTGACGTAGAGCCCTCACTTGAGACTGTGCATAGGTACATAATAATACTATATATGTTCATCACTTACGTAAGGCTTAGCTACATGTACCTATGCACGGTCTCAAGTGAGGGCTCTATGTCAAGTATGAAGGACAAGTTATATGGGAAATCAACATGCACAAAGAGTAGTTGTCAAGAGAAATACTTGATCTGAGGATACGTGCAACAATACACAGAGAGTAGGTACATCAAATAAGTGCCTGTACAAACATGCACAACAGCAATTTAATAAAATGCGTGTGCATGTCACAATGGTTGTGAGTGTGTGTACCATCATTACCAGACTTGTTTATTGTATGCCACATATGTGTATAACCATCTGGTATGTGCAAGTGTACTGTGTGCTTGAGTGTATGAGAATATGCCATTACGATGATGTACAGGTCCAGGTGTGCAACAATGCAAGCTTGTGCACAAGTGTGAGCCAGCACGAGCGCATGCGTGTTCATGCACTATGTGTGAAATAACAACCCGAAATCATCGCAATCGTAGCCGAGTGGGCGAGGCAGGAATAAGACGAGAAATTTAGCAAGGATTATGGCAAATTGGAAAGCTTTATACACGACTAGAGGATTATGCGAGTGCGTAGCAAGTAGTCTTACGCGCGCCGTGTTGAATACTGCCATGGGAGGAGCAAGATTACTGTAACCATTGGAATTCCCTGGGTCCACGGGTCCATCCGTTCATTTCGTAAGATCGTCTTGTGAAGTGAGAAGTCCTTATCTTTGAATTTGTTCTCTTAATATACCCACATAATCTCCATGCCTGGGTGTGGCAGAAATAGTTGCAACCGACTAGCCGAGAGGCTACCTTAGTTTAAGGCCAGAGAATGGGTGGAACAAAGTAGTTATCGAAATGTATTGTGGAATGGGAGAACGGAACGCGGGTTGCATGCAATAATCGTGCGAATCGACCTGAAAATGTGCATTAAATTTGCACAGCTGTATCTCCGTGACGGATAAAGTAAAGATTAACGAACAGAACATATCAATAGCGACAGGACCCCTCTACCTATACACCGAATTTGAATGCTCCTACCTGAAGTTATAGTGGTTTTGTACCCCATGGGGTATCGGACCTCGTAACGTAGGCACTGTACTAGTGCAAGACACTAAAGTATACATTCACACAGGAAAATGGTGTAGTGAAGTGTTAAAAATAGGAAGCCGATAGCCTTAATCGTTCGGAAGTTATAGCGATTCAAACGCGATGCATGTTTGTAACTTTTAAATAATATATCCGTGATGGATAACTGTCCCATATATAATTATTACATATAAGTCAAGTGTATGATAGGGAGAGGACCTCTTAAGGTTTTTAAAAATGCATCCTTCAATGTACCTTGCAAAAGTTTGGAATGCTAATGATGAGCTCTAGAAAGAGGTCATCTTTCATTTTGTTTCACCTCTCCCAACCCTACCTTCATTATGAGAACTTATCTCGAAACATTTACCTCATCTTTTTCATTAACATTGGCACCCATTTGAATTAGTCCTTTCAATTCCTGTTCATTTTCACTCAGAACAGCCATATGCAGACGAGTTCCTGTAATCTTCAAATAATACCATTGATGACAGTTGCACATCTGTTGCTAATTTAATGCTATGTTCTAAATATAGAGTATGGATAACCATAACCACATGCAAATGCACTGTAAATAGTCAATGATTGTATTTAATACACCATTATGTGTTGAAAGAATGTGCCATTGCAGGTGTCCAATTACTGATATGCAATACTGTGCGTCACAGATATCTGCAAATGTTAAATAATGCCCAATATACCATATATCCCAAGGATATCAATGCATTAAAATAACTGTGTATAAAATGTCTTGTTTTTCATACAATGAACTAAAGTGCACAAATTCATAAACGTTGAAAACTGTTACATAAGATTCAAAGTTTGGTATTGTGGTATATGAATGTGAGAATGCCTTCAAACATCCATACATTAACTATCACATTGGGACAATGCTTAAATGATTTTCAGTAGTTAACTCATTAACTGACGTCAAAACCATACACATTTCCTTTTAAACATTTCAATGCTTTAAAACTGCATGGTAAAATTGATTTAATATAATAAAAAATACAGATATCATTGTGAATAAGTTTATAGACATATAAACAAGGTTCAGTATATAAAAACCAACACATTTAGTAATAGCAGGTAAAAAAATACATAGATGGAAACACATTGATTTATACAGGTTTGGGTAATCTTGATTATACACAGGTAGCCTTTTCTTTTTTGTATCTCTTATGTACTTAGATACTGTAAAATGCAGTGATTTTAAATGTTACTACATCATGTAAGGGCAATGAAAGGTCTATGATCGTAGCACATGTAAGTTTGTGAATTTAGATATTCTGTAATATTACAAAACAATTACTGACTGCTCTTTTGAAAATGCGCAGTAGAGAAGTACAACTAATTGTTTAGTCCAATGTTAAAATGTATACCTTTGTACACTCCAGTAGTAAACAATGTCAATACATAATATGCAAGATACTATTCATTGACTCTGGAATCATAGGCAAGAACTAATTAAACTCTGAAAAAGGCACACAAAAAAGTAAGTAGAAAATTTAACTAACTGAAATTGGAAAACTTAATTATCTTTGAGACAAGGTGTTTTGGATACAGAAACTGATATCAATGGCATGGGATAACGGGGAAAAAACATGTGTAGGTTACTCCATCATGAAAACCTGCATTGCAAAGCACGTTTTGAGAGGTTGGTGGTTTTTAAGATTAAACCACAGTTTGAGGAGAGCATTCCAGTGCAACGAATGCAGTGTACATGACACACATTTTGCATTGTGCCCATAACAACACACTCAAAACACATGCACAAGTACATTCAATATCTTGAATTTTCTAAAAAGTGCTGATTATAATCATTCTTACTTGAAGAGAGAACGCTTTTGGACTTACTTTGTTCGTAGGGCCCATTGCTGTTGTTGCCGTATCGACCTCATCAAATTTGATCACATTCTCGCACCCAGCCTTTGAATCCTGCAGATTCAGATATTGTCATCCAAGAGGTGAACTCTGTATTAGACTAAGTATATGACAGCAGATGTACTGTACAGTAATTGTAAATAAATATCATTTTAGACCATTTACCTTGATTGAAATTAGTATTGTATCCTACATTATTTACACTCACACTACAGTAACAGCATAGAGCTCACAAAAATTTGTCACTGACCTACACTTATTATGCTCTTGGTGTTTTAATGGACAATAATTTACATTAGTAGACTCAATAATACTAAATACAGATACATATGAAAAAATTTGACTTAGATATAAGTGATCATGTGGATGAAATGATTAATGATATGATGCATAAAAGAAATTTGCTACAGTGCAATTGTTCTATGCATTTTTTTAAATTGCATGATGCTAAATTTAATAATGGTCAGGTTCGAATACATTTATAAAGAGTGGCAACATCCTCAGGCACAGCTGCTTGAGATGAAAAATGTGCTATACCCACTTATTCATGTAAGCGATTGACCATCACTGGTTGGTTGTACCAGTGATGGCCACTGTGTCAGGTAGTGGCACAATTCCATTGTGAGTAATGGCCCAGGAAAATCAATAATGTCAAGCCATCTGACTTCGTAAGAGGTTAAGAACTACTCATGTTGTTGCTGGAACAGTAGGCTTATATGTTAATTTTGTGCATCCCAGCATCCTTGCTAGCCAGCAATATGCTGTCTATATAGATAAAGGTAAAATCTAAACCATTTCTTTCGGTATGATTTGTAAAGAGGCTGTCCCAGGAGCTGGATGATTTTAAAATGATGCCATGGACTAATGCTGTCAACCTTACTGCAAATTAGTTAGTAGGTGGGCAACTCAGGTTTGGTCTCAGTACTACATCATACATTTTCACATGCTAGGCAACTTCAAACCCTCGTTTTTGATATATGAGATATATGAGATGCTGGCCCTTCTTGGGATCACCCTCCCCCGTTTTCTTTTCTAATAATGTTGATACTTGATAAGGTATGACAAATGCATTGCTGCTGTTTGGTCTACGACCATGGGCACATAATAGTGCTTGGTGTCATCAGCAGTTATCTTATGGTAATTGAACTGTGTTTCAGCTTGCACAAACCGTTCAGGTTGGGAGGTACAATTTACTCTTTCGTAGAGCAAAACCAATCTGGGCCATGTTTTACTAAAAAAACCTTTCTGTGCTGCAAGAATTTCATGAGCAAAAAAGACTTTTTTATTTGAACAATGTATTATTGTGTACAAAAATGTTAGTGGTTTGAACGAATAAAAATGCACATTTGCCAGTGAAAGAGTTAATAGACTAATCTTAACTGCTCATGAAATTCTTGCAGCACAGAAAGGTTTTTTAGTACAATACGTCCCTAATTGGATTTGCTCTATGAAAGAGTAAATTGTACTTCCCAACCAGAACGGTTTGCGTAATTAATTACCGTAACATAACTGCTGATGACACCAAGCGCTATTATGAATGAAAAATAAATAAACCTTTCTGTCATTGCTTCTGTTGCACATGCACCCTTTATCAAACAATTACCACAAACCATTCAATACCTAAGTACCCCTCAGGTCATGAAGTTTTCTAACTCCCCATTCATTTCACTGCAACAGCATATTATCACAATAAAATTAATGCTACCTTACTTTCTATGTGCTTTGTTCTTTACAAATTGAAACAAATTATTTATTTTCTTACACTGGTTTTGGAACTGATGGATTTGTGTTGAGATTGCAGAAGGTTGACTATTTAGGTGAAGTCTCCGATAGTAGCATAATGAAGTGCATCAAATCCAAACTATTTAAAAAAAAATGCATATTTTTTAGAGGAAGAGTTACAAGAAAAATGCATGTGCAATAATGATGAAGCCATTGCTGTGTGTAACGATTTGTCAGCTGAATTAAATAATGCATACCATTGTGGAATTTCAAATGTAGTTTATTGTTGCAATAAAAGAGCATAATTATTACTGAACATAAACAATAATTCTTTGTCCTTGCAATGGCATAGGAAATTGGTTCATATAAAACATTGCCCTAAACCCTCACATTATTTGTTGTGTCAATACGTGTGTTTGAATGTCTCAAAAGGATCTCTGTGATTTGATAAAATCCATGAAGCATAATTATTACTGAACATAAACAATAATTCTTTGTCCTTGCAATGGCATAGCAAATTGGTTCATATAAAACATTGCCCTAAACCCTCACATTATTTGTTGTGTCAATACGTGTGTTTGAATGTCTCAAAAGGATCTCTGTGATTTGATAAAATCCATGAAGAGCTGCCAGGATTAGTGGTGTGTTCCCATTCTGCATATGGAAAAATACATCATGCTGCAATCAGCAAAGAAGGTGAATTCCAAGTAAGTTATGTAGACATATTTTATGGAAGTAGGATTGCTGATACAATAGCAATTGAACATATATGACCACAGGGCTAATTCTTATGTGTCTGGACCGGCAGCTAAACATTTCTTTTCAAATGTTATTTTTGATTCTTGGTGATTAGTGTTTGAAGCAATTAATGCAAACCTACTATCAAAACTGAAGATATTTGTAGTTTGTCAATGGAAAGGAAATGCAGGATAGATCTACTTGTTACCTATGTTTGTGGTCACATAAATACAGTATATATATAACAGCAAGGTCTTACAATCACTTCAGTCACATACAACAATTTGATTTCTATTTGTGATGTTATGAGTTACGAAGCTATCAGTTTTTAAATTAGTGCAACTTACATCATTAGTAGAATTCACATCAATGTCAGTACAAAGGAGCAACTTCTCAATTACGTCCTTCTGACTACTGACCACAGCTCGATGCAGTGGTGTGTTTCCATGCTGCAAGAAATGCATAATGCAATTTAATATTAAAATATCAGATGTCCATAGTGAAAAGAGTTTGATGTGGCCCATCATGCACATCGAAATGTCATCCAGCAATAGTTCATACTAAATATTCCAAAAATTTGATCTCATTCCAAGCCTAAATTCTACACCTACTAGATTCATGTACTTGTTGCATCAAATGAAATTATCGCCATTCTAGAAGCTGCGTACTCACCTTAGTACGACAGTTCACATCAGCTACGACACCAATGAGTCTTTGAAGACAGTCAGCACAACCATACTTTGCAGCTTCATGTAATGGTGTAAGTTGGGCCTGGAAATGTACTTTCATATTATTTTACTTTCTAAAACTAAATGCATGAATAACTCACATGGGCCTAAGGTGCTACATCTCTGTGATCATAATGCATTTTTTATTGAAAAGGAAATTGCACCTATCTTAAGTTAGACTGATTTCTTTAAACCAACATGTATATGTAGGGCCTATCCGTAACCCCCTCTTTCTTGTACGCGAAATATCCCTTCAGACACAGTACCTTGACCTTGTGTGGAGCCTTTTAAAGGCACACATGGTGGTGAATTGTGCATAGATGCCATTTGTACTCCTGCAAAGTATACTCATTGTTGTAAACAAGTATCCATAAAGAATTTTGTTTGATGCTACATATGGCTTAACACTTTGCTATAGTGTTTGGGCTGAAGACAAGCTTCTGACAATGGTGTTTTGCGTCTGGTACAGTGCTGATTTATTATTCATTATGTCGCCAACTTCAAAATCTTGGTAGAGTATCAGCATCATAATTAAGCACTACTAATTTCACAACATTGATTCACAGCATACATTATTGTGCGAAACATTGATTACATAAGTGCTGAAACAAAATTGACTGCTATTGTACCTTGTAACCTGTTGCGGGAAAACTTGACTAAGCCAACGATTGATATTCTTGTATTTGCTTTATCAAATATTTCTTACATGTATTTCTTGACTTCTTTAGGCTCTGGTTTTGCAAACGATTCTAAGCTACACACAACTTGCAATCGCACAAAGCATAAAATGTGCCAAAAATACTAATACTGCAATAAACAGGGCTAAAAAAGGATTCGAAGGAGTTCACGTCATAATAGTGTCTGGTCTAAAAGACCAAATGTCTGACACGCAGTCTGCTGATGAGATTAATTGGTATTCTTATGACTTAAGTCACCTAAAGCTGAAGCGGACAATTTTCTCATAATGTACAATTCAGCTCTGATTGCTGGTGTGCAAATGAGAATCACAAACATCTTTATGAGCTGCTTCATTGTGATAATATGCAATAAAGCTCATTTCACATGCAGTAACAATTTGGTTTATGAACATTATTGTGACTTCTCTTGGCATTTCACTTGAAAAATGACATGTGGGTGCTTGGAGTCCAGCCTGAATGTTTGATGCAGCAATTAATGTGGTGCTCTTTTCATCATCGAGAAGAATAAAATCAATGACATGCAGTTGCATCCATTCTCCACTACTTTCCACACTATTGTCTTGCACACTCAAACTGGTACTAACTTGCTGGTTTGATGTGGATTCCACTCATGTGCATGCAACATCTTTCTACTATCTCCTCATTATTGCCATGCTCACACCCTTTGTCATACACTTCCTCATGGTCCTCACACTCCTAAGTACATTCTTTGCAATCATCATCTTCACATTCATAATCATCACTTCAAGATCATCTCCATCTTCATATGATCTTCATGGCAATAGGCACTTTTATGATTTTATTCATATCCATAATCTTACATTCCTCATGATCATCATCTTTATACTCTGTCTGGTCTCTTCTTCACAGTCATGCTCTTGAAGATAACCAGCTGGCTCAGAATGTTCATCATAGTACTCTTCACACTCTTCTAATTCTATTACCTCTTCCCTACACGGTTTTCCTGTTCTGTATGACCACATCACCACATTCTGCTGTTATTGCATTTGCACATTGTTAAGGATCCAATATGGATATTTGCTATAGATCGGGTTTTTGATTGCTTTTAAGGACAAAAATAAATATATTGCAGTAGGAATGAGATTCAGATTAAAACTGTGCGTGAAGATTGCCTAGAAAAGATGTACACTTTTAGCCTTAAAATACAACAAAAGGAAGGGATTGATTGGGCATGCCTGAAAGTGGCATAGCCAAAATGACCCAAATCTTAAAACAAATTCCAGCATACGTTTTAGCAGTGGTTAGAGTATCAAAATGTGCAATTGCTTTTGAGATGTATGTATCTGATTAGTTTGAATTTCGTTTCCAAACAAATGTACACCTTTTCTCATGGAACCGGTATTAAAACTGTTGAAGCATAAATAAGAATTATCTACAATAAAAAAAGATATACAATAAAATGCAAGTAATTAATATATGGTACTAATGTCAAGTTTTTATATACTTATGGCAGTCTATGGCAATAAAAAAGGTACATAATAAACGCTTTTGTCTTACTTTGTCCTTGACATTAACATCACATTTTCTTTGTATCAGAAAGTCCACAATCTGAACACGTTTATAATGAGCAGCCAGATGTAAGGCACACTGTCCACCCTGAAAGAATAAATAATCTTGAAGTGCCTTGACTAAGGATTTTTAATTAGCATTGGAAAACTTGAAGGCAAACATTGACATGGTAATAAGATAATACATAGAAAATGAATGATTATTTATTCCATTTTGCTCACAAATCACAATTACAAACAGAATGACAGTATGATGTGACATCTCATTGTATTAAGTGTGCAAGTGTGAGGTGGATATTAATTAAATTGAATATAATTGAGGAGATAGAAAAGATAGTTGGATGGATGATAAAATATACATGTACAACTGTAATTACTGGTACAACAGAACGAAGAATATTGTAAGCTAAAATATATGTAACTGTCCATATTAAAAGGACCCCTTGTAAAAAGGTTGTTACTAGTCCTTGTAGAAAGCAGAATTACTGCGTACTTTATGAAGCAAACATCTCAAAATGATTGTATTCCTATACATGCTTAAAGACTACAAATGTACTTATGTCCAGTTTTGAAAAACTGTTTTCTATTTTTTGCCCATTTTATGGATCATGTACTATACTTTAGCTATTGTTTATACCGGACTCTCGTTCTAGGTAGAGCATATCTGATAATGCAAGATCGAGAGCATCGCTGATGCCTGGTAGCCATTCAATCCATTGTGACATTTCTTATAACTACCAAGATGTATATATGCATTAACCATGATAATTGTAGTGTTCCAAGCTGGCACCTGAAACACGTGATGGATGTCTGACCTTTTGATATTGTGTGCATGTGCATATATGTGCATATAAATGCTGTATACATGTATGATTGACTAAGGTAGCCCAGGTGCAAGCACCTGCTACTACCAGCCACTCCCGTAGCCTACTATCGGGACAGGCGTAAGTACTAAGAATGAGTTTACGACACACATCCCGTTTTTCAGCAGGAACGGATCTTGTTCTGTGGCGCAAGAGATTCGAGCTCTATGCGCGTCAGGTAAAAATTTACCAGAAGACCAGTGGTCTAGTGAGGTTCTAGATGACTAACCATTTCGCTTAGTGACACAACAAAGATTTGACGGAAGCTCTGAATATAGCGCGCGGTATAAGTATCAATACATGTACAACCCGGAGGGTAACGACCTGAAATGGCAGTTTAAATTTCAGCAGCGTCCGAAGAGCGCCTGCTAGAGTACACGGGGACACCGAATTCGCGCCTTGGCCGATAAAGCCTATCCAGACTGGCCGACAGAACAGTTGAACAAACTCGTAAGGGACCAATTAATTCGCGGTATTCGTTCCTCTACCGTTTAGCTAAGACTATGGCGTGAAAGACCAGAGACACTAATCGAAGCATTGCAGCTGGCTTGTCAATATACTACAGAATACCTTTCCAGCTGGGAGGGGCATTACTGCAGGAGTTTGAAGATGTCATTTCAAAATCAGATGATGACGTTGGACGAACTTCCATTCAATTGACACTGGAGATAACCAACCAATTTGTCAACCTGCACGAAGACTACCATTTCATCAACACAAAGAAGTCAGTGAGATAGTTAATGGCATATTATTCAGAGGGATAACAGAATGTAGCGACAGTCCTTGGGCAACCGCGCTGAAGTTAGCCTCACATTCCACAGCCTATCATTCGTAATTCGTTTAACACTTGAGGTGCTAACTTTTGCTCAAGCGGCTGAGTGTATTCATAAGTCATATGACGTCTCCGCTGAGCGTATCATACATGTACTGCAATTTTCAATGGTTTGATGATTAGCGATCAGCCTGGCAGGCTGCACAGAATTGGCACAATTGGAGTAACGAAACTTGTGAAGTATTATACTTGCTGTTTTTCTACGTGTTTGCATTTAGTATGTATTGATTATACTTGCTGTCTAAAATAACAATATAATGAAATGTATTTGAGCAAGCTGGTCCAGCCAGCCAACCAACATGGTTATTTACTAACAGCATACATTATTGTAAACAGGAAACGATGGTAGTGTGTGATTAAGAAAGTGTTTTATTGCCTTCTTTCTCTCAAGGTTAAATGTGTTCATCAGTAGAGCTACGACAATCTGGAAATGTAAAGAATTTACACATTGTGATTTATGTTCTATTTTCTACCATTGATACATTAACTCACCTCTGGCCAAACTACACACTTGTTTACTAAAGACAACGACAGGGCAGCCTGTTTTTTAACATCACAGTCAAGTTCTTGAAGATAGTAAAACACTTCTAATACCTGTAAATGGGAGGAATGTTCCTAATGTCAAATTGATGGGTGAGAATTGTGTACCATGTCAGAACATTCTAAAAGAGGCCAGTACAAATCTTCTTTATGCAGCTGTTTAATTTCATTAAAGTAGATTTGAAGATCTGATACGGTATCTTTACTCAAGATGGCCCGGAGGGTTGGCTAAAGGATGAATAAATTGTCATGTGTATCAATAATTATTACAGTTTAAACCTCAAGATCTTTCACAACTCTTCTTATTATGTGTCGTGGAAATGGATAATGCTTACTAGAAAATTAGTTCCAGACATTTAGTAAAGTTCAAATCACTGTAAAATGCTTACTCCAAGGTTTTTCTTTTGAAGTGTGGGAAGTTCTTCATGTACAAAGACTTTCCCCATCTCAGTGCAAAGATGTCGTCTGGATCAGGTGCATTCCTAAAATCAGGCACTAGAAAATCTTGGGGAACACCAGCATTGTGATCACCATCAGTGTCACTGTTGCAATCAGTGTCATTTTCAGCTTCTGCATAACTGTCATCCTCATCATCAGCTGCATCAATATCACATCCCAAACTTCCAGCATTGGACTCTACAAAGACTGAGATGAATAGTGACATGGCAGCACAGGTTGAAAAGTCTCACCTTGATCTTGCTTTGCACAAATTGTGCGTTCTGCCTGAGGCAATTTCACTTCTTCATTATGATCCTGTGTACATAAGAGGTGTATTTGAGATTAAACACATTGCATTGTCCATTACAGATATGCTGCTGCTTTTCTCCACTATGTGTGTAGGTTGAAGACAAATAGGAGAAATTACAAAAGAAACATGCAATAGATATGAACAGTATACCAATTGGCTGTAGATCTCCCACTGAAAGCTCATAAACCATTTGTAATCTAAATGCATCCATTAGTCCCTGCAGATTGCAGCAGAATCGGATTACAGACCTACTAGACAAATTTATTTTACTTGAGTATGTAGAAGAGGTAGTTGGTCAACAATAAGTCGTGCTGCCTACAAGTATAAAGTAGAACACTAAATAAATAAGTCAAGCATGTCAGAATTATGAACAACTCACAAAGCACACAAATACGCCACAATCTGTTGGGTTTCTTTGCATTGGGGAATTACTCCCCTAAAAAGTAGCTATATCAAACAAGCATATGTTACATTTTGAATCAAAGCAGACCACTGAATCTTGGTATGTCCAATGGTGCATTAAATCCTCAAAGTCTGATTGATGTCGTAGCTCATTACTGATATATAACCTGTATAACGTGCACACCTGCTAAGTCTGAACAAAATATATGGATAACTTACCAAATCCAGTTCACAGCATCAATGTTACTTTGATGCAATGAATCAATACATCTGATCACATGCCTCTGAATGTGCACAACCTATAAGGATTATTACAATGAAGACTTTTTGCAATGCGTAAATGTACTTACCAATAGGCTCCAATGCTGTGGCTTGTGTACAGGAAACAGCAAGACTTCATTTTTCAGCAAATCTTTCCCCTATATTGTACACTGTATATTCAGCTCGTATTAGTAAAACCTATCTCTTCTTCTTACCTTACAGTACCGTTTCACTGCTGAATATCCCTTTGCTTTTAGCAGAGGTATAAATGTAGGATCAAACCACTTTGTCATTATTCCGTGCTGAAACATATCACTATTATACTCCATACAGCCCTGTTAAGGTTATGTAATAATACTTTCTGCATATTACTTCTTTGCATAAGCTCAAAATATGAGGCAATTATCTGTAATTGTAAGTTCTTTGCTTCATAACGTCAAAAAAATGGTATTAATGAATTTACCTTGGAGTCGATCCATCCTCCAGATGCTACATTTATCAGGTCCTGTTTCTCAAGCTGGAATGTTGAACTAGGCATAGGAACCTTGAGCTTAAGCTGAATAGATGAATTCTAGCTTGCTTTCCATTACTGCAGAAGCATATTGAAACAATACCTCAGCTTCTAAATGTTCAGGTAGCCCTGGATATCGCTATGTTGTAAAAGGCATCCTTGTGGTACATAGCAGCAATGTGCTCTGAACATTACACCTACTAGGTTTGAATTAGTTGAGTTTGGAGTCGTCAAATCAGCAGTACATTCATCTAGAAGTGCCTTTATAAATGTAAAATATAAGTAACCAATATGTAAATGACCGCTAACTTACCACTGCCATTGGTGATGTATACAATGCAAGACAAACATTTTCCTGCCACAAATGTAATATGAATGAATGTATGAACAAACCACCCTGTACAACCTGCACTTCTTGTGAACATATGTAATCAAATGATGTGATGATGCTGACTTGTGTGTCACTGTATCTGATCCATTGATCTCTGCTCCTAACAAGGCATGTGTCTATGTGCGTGAAGGAAATTATAATGCAGTGTAAGGTACTATTTGATTTGAAATAATATTTACAGTGGCCTTTTCCTGTATGTGTGCCATGATGAATCTGCAGTTTTTTTTAGTAGTACAACGCACATGAATACTACTATACAAAATGCTAGATACTTACCACTAGTGCAGAAAGTTCATATTTTGGCTTGTTCGTGGCATGTAAGTATGACACATGCTCTACACTGTATGCACAAATGTGGTTTACAGTTGTGTACATGAAATTGAAAAGACATTACCATGGCAAAAGAACTCTACAATTCAACTTCTTAGGTTTTCTAGATAGTGAAACTCTATCACAATGAATCATCATATGGCTAGGAAATGAAACTTCCCGACTATGAATGTCCAGATGCTGATTACACTTTTCACACTCCCTGGCAAGATAGAAATGTAACAAACAATGCTTGGGACAAATTGAATTTATTACACATGGGGACCTTCCATTTCATTCAAGAAAGAGTCAATCCACATTTTCATCAATTCCATAATACTTATTTCTTGATGCTCTTCTACACTACAAGATATTACTGACCAATCAGTAGTTTCGCACACAGGCTATACATAATAAATACATAATGTGACAAATTATCTCAATAATTAGATAATACCTTTGAGCAGCAAATGGCTTTTTTATGCACAGTTGTCGCAAAAAGCTGGCGATACTTGGATAGCACCTATATAGGTATCCAATTCCAAAGGTATTGTTGTGTACATGAAAACAGTAACGTTTCAGACACTACCTTGGACCCTGTCATTAGCTGATCAAAAAGTGCAGTAAAACCTTCACAACAGTCGTTTTGACATCCCATTCTGAGGTAAGCAGCATTCATGGTAAGCAAAGTCTGCAAAAGTAAATAGATAAATTACATTCAATCTGTATTTCATTCTTACTGCCAGACGTGAGGGGTCAGAAGGATTATCAGATTTCACCTCAATGCATTCCATCAGATCAACAAATGCCTTTTGAATATGTGAAAGATATTCAATCTTCATTGCTGGGAAAAACAGTAGTAGTATATAATATTATACGTATGATTACTCAGATTTGTATACATTTTAGGATAAGATGTAATGGTGTTGTCAGTAATACTTGCAATATAGAATTCAACCAACACAGATTAGCAGAATTTTCAAGGCCCTTGTTCACTTTTCGTGCTACATCGAGCACAGCTCCATCCTTTTTAAATAGATACCATGTAAATAGGTGGAAGAACGTGCAAATAATATTACAATTGCGGCCATGTGCGATGATTTCAGCTCAGATGATTCACTTATAATAATAAATTGGATTAAAAGTAAAGTTAATAAACATGATATATATGCACGAGTAACTGTACTTTCTTCACTTACGTTGATTTTACAGCAGAAACAATACATACATCAGAATTTGTGTCAAGATTCACATCATCTACCCTACACATATAAGAATTTGCACAACATACAGTTGTGTATTTAACACAAAACCATTTACCTGAGATCTTCAGCTTGTGAAACTTCGACCTTGTGCACACTGATACAAAAATAAAAAGTGCAGTAAAACATGAAGGTTATGATTTCGAGCATAGATGAGTACATGTTAATTTAAAATTAAGATATTTCAGAGAACTATACCTTAGAGACATGTGGTTTAATGGAGCAACAGGTTTTTGTTGAAATAAACCACACAACCGACTCTGTTGTACATGGTCATTGTTTCACTTAGACCATTTTTCCTTTACAGCACGTGAAGGTTTATTGGAAGCTGATTTCTGAAATGAGAAACCTTTTGATTCACTGCAGCTGTATATTTATTCTTCAACCTTAATAAGCCTTCGAGATGGCTCTTGAAGGTCATCGAAGAATTTTCTTTGCCTTGCAATCATTATGGGGAAATGTTGCCTAAGGAATACATCTGGCCTAATGTGCTTTTCACAGTGATCAACTTTTTTTAGTATGTAATTCCAGGCTTCTACTGTTCCTGATGTTTTACATCGAGTGTTCTGACAGGGGGAGAGTAATAACATGTACAGTTGCTAATTGTTCCTGCATATTGTGATCATACCACAATAGCAGCGGATTGCAAATGGACATTTTCATCCTTATGGCGCTGCATATCTCCTAATTGTACTCGAAATAAAGGTTATTATTGCACACAACCTTTTACTTGCATACCTAACAGAAGAGATGTCCAGAATGGTGCCATCGGCAACCATTTGTTTAGAACCACATCAAACCACTGAGGTTGATAGAAGGCATTGCTTGATTCTCCTAAATTGCTGACTTGAATCTTGTCCAATTTTAGCCGGATATAGGTGCCAAAAGGCTGCATTGATTCAGTTAAGGTACCACTGCCTTCAATGCACTCATAAGTCAGAGATGTACTGCTAACTTCTGATTCAGGTTGAGATACCATCCCTAATGAATTAATAACATCCACAATCCCATCATGTGCCTTCTTCACTCCATCTGTATTAGTTTTGTTGCAATAGAGAACCTTCATCAATGTTAGTCTCATTTCTAATTCCTGCAGTGTTGTGGCGTTCACCAGGGTAGAAAATGAATACATTGCAAATTTGTATTGCCCCTTGTGAAACCTATATGCATTAAAAAAATTCTAAGTGAATTACATAATGCATTCTTGATGAATACTAACCACTTTTTGCATTCTTTTTTTGCTGAATTCATTACATGGCTCAAACAAGCATGAGGAAATATCTTTCTCTCGTCCTTAGACGTTGATGTTCCAGTTACAACACGAAACGATCTATGTAGGTATTCGTGTAATGTTTCATTGTTAAATGTATGCAAAAAGCTTAACAATAAAACAATACTCCTGTCAATGATAACTTGAAGGGGTCTTATCAAGTTTCCTGTACCAAATAGCAGACCTTCAGCTCTACGAAAAGCCTCTAAAAAAAAGCTTATAGATAGCACAGTATGGTCAGAAGTGATTAGTTCTGCCACAGGAATTGGTGATCTTCCAGAAATTGGATGCTTTAGCACTAAAGCATAGTAATAGACAGTTGGAAGTTTCCCTTGTTCTTTTGGTAGTGCTATGATAGTACCTGTTGCATCACAGAATATGGGACTTTTTGGTGCCAAATCATGATATAAGCGCACAGCTACTTCATTGAAGCAGATGACACCAAATGGATATGCATGGATATGTTGTATAAATCCACGGACTGGAGAGTCTGGGCGCATGATATTTACACTTGGCATTGAGTTTAAAAACATTTTTTGAAGGACTAAAAGAGATGTAATGAGATCTTTGTCTTCTTCTAGTTGAAGCCTTGCTTGTGATGAGATCTTCTGAAGAACAGATGTGCTGCAGCCAACTCCATCACGATTTCCTGAAACAAATTGTTCATTGTCTAGTGACATGAGTCGTCTGCAATATTCCTTAGATGGAGCAATATGGGTGTCCTGGAATGTGCTTATTATATTCTGTCTAACAGATAGGCTTAAGTTCCTCGAATGTGTTTCCCCAACTTTATGATTAATATTACCATGAAAGTCCACATTTACTGCAACTTTGTCTTCAATAAAACTGTCCTGGTTTATCCATAGCATCACAGTGACACCACAGGTTTGAAATGTACAATATCCATATGCTTTAAAAATAGCAGGAGTTTTTTTTCGTGAGTTACATTTTTTGAGCCAATGTCTCTTAAATGCAAAACAGCAGCACTTATTTAAACTCGACAAACCATGTGCCATTGCATGAACCCAAGAAGGATTCATTCTGTCACTGCAAGCAAGGAGATCCCACTGTGCTTTTGATATGCAAAACAGCCCATGCTTCTCAAGATTCTTTGTAAATTCACTACCAACAGGTATATAATTTGAATCAGTCAGACATTCTGTTGTTTGTTGCGACACAAAAAATTCCTAAACATGATAGAAATACACTTGGCTGCTAAAATCACTGCTAGGTGATGGCCGCAACAATATATATCTGAGATGAATAATTTAATGCATAGATTATACAGTGCATACACAGGGGCATGCAGATATTCAAGTGAACTATTAAATGGCAAAGAATATGGCTCATTAATATGAATATATTTTAGAAGGCATTTAATCTTCATTTGTGCATAACAATAGTAAGTATATATGAGATATAGCGATGCAATATTTGTATTTGCATACATGGCAAGCAATGGACTAATATTTGACATTGTGCTGCATTTATTTTTTCGATCCCAAGCTACAAGTGATTGTACCTCTTGTTGTAATGTGTGACCACTGACAATTTCATGTGATGAATCATCTGCAAAAGTGCTTGTAGATGATCAACAGTACACACCATATACCTCTGACCTTCATTGTAAAATGGAGTAGCAATGTGATGTTCAGTACAAAGTTGGCATTTGTAAACCTCCATTCTATTACTTTCCTCTTCAGATACTCCAACACAACAGCCATGATACCATTCCCCACAGAAGTCACATCCGATCATGAACCTAGTTTAAGATTATCATATGAATTTCTTAATAAAGGCACTATAATTCAATTACTTTGCTGAATCAAAAGGTTTTCGGCATATGCAATACACCAGAACTTGAGACTCATCCTTCACTGGGACAGATCTGCTTTCATTGTAGTTCAGCTTCATTGTAATGAACATGTAATAAACATTGCTATCATGCTACAAAATGTATTATTTATAATAAAATAATACTAATATTATTATATACATGTACACATGTTATGAATCTAACCATGCATCCTCTGTACCATCGTGATACTGGTCAAATAATTCAACCTCACACAATGTAATATTCTACTATGAATCAGACTTCATAACTGCTTACCGTGTCCTCCATCTCCCCCATCTCATCCTTCACCTCCTCACTAGTAACCTCATCCTCCAACTTCTGACTGTCCTCCACCCCCTCACTAGTCATCATGTCCTCCACCCTCTCACTAGCCATCCTGTCCTCCATCTCCTCAGTAGCCAGTTCATCCGCTACCTGCTCATTACACACCACAAGCTCATTAGACATCACATGCTCCACCTGCTCATTAGCCATCTCATTCTCATTCTGCCTGTCTACACCAGCCACCATATACTCCTGACGTATAAGAGATTCTTCATAATCTCCACTTTCTGCAACACTATGATGCTGCAAGTCATCTAGAATAAATGCAGGTAACTATGCTGTACCAGTCATTTGCTTCATAATTACCGACAGATGTACGCACATTGCCTCTGTTGGTCTGCCAACATTTGTACACCGCTAAAACATACTTAGAACATGGCTTGTTGCAGTTTGACAAAGCTGAAGCAATTAAAAACCAGTACCCCGTGGGGGCACTTCTTGATGCATCAGGAGGAGGCCAGCCCCTCTCCCTAAGAATAGCAGCAAGTCTTTCTATATCAATGTTGTATTTCTTTTTTCCCTGCAACATACACACTTCAATATTCATAAAGAAAATACAAACTAGTAAACATACCATGACTTCAAAGACAGATTGTATTGCAAGCGGATTTATTTTATCCCTTATATATTCGAAAAGAACATATTAGATTAACCTCATTCAAAATAGAACAATTTGTGCCACTCAACTAAATGTGATAAACATGGGAGTCCATTATAGAGTACAAAGGAATCCATGCACAAGAATGAATGCAATCACCAATAAAAATTAGTCAACTTTGAGGTCAGTCATAAGGATTGTTATCAGCAAACAGGATATATCCTCCAGATCCAAGTTGAAAAAGGATGACAAAGCTTTTGGTGTGCACGTGTGCGCATTAGCTTAGTGGACTGGAATAAGGAGACAGAGACTGGTGAGGCTATATAGAAGCACTCACATACGGTCACATGATGTCACTGCACTCACATTACCCCAGGTCCTCTAGTTCTGATGACCAAAGTTAACAAAGCCATGGTGTGGGTGTGTGTACACAAGCAAAATGGACTGGCATAGGGAGGGGTGGACTGGTGAGACTATAGTATAGAAGCACTCAAATAAGGTTCCTTGATGTCACTGCACTCACTCCATTACCCCATGTCCTCTAGTTTTGATGACAAAATGTGACAAAGCTATGGTGTGTGTGTGTGTGTGTGTACACAAGTGGAATGGACTGGCATAGGGAGGGGTGGACTGGTGAGGCTATAGTATAGAAACATTCAGATAAGGTTCCTTGATGTCACTGCACTCACAGCATTACCCCATGTCCTCTAGTTTTGATGACAAAATGTGACAAAGCCATGGTGTGTGGGTGTGTGTACACAAGTGGAATGGACTGGCATAGGGAGGGGTGGACTGGTGAGGCTATAGTATAGAAGCATTCAGATAAGGTTCCTTGATGTCACTGCACTCACTCCATTACCCCATGTCCTCTAGTTTTGATGACAAAATTTGACAAAGCCATGGTGTGTGGGTGTGTGTACACAAGTGGAATGGACTGGCATAGGGAGGGGTGGACTGGTGAGGCTATAGTATAGAAGCACTCAGATAAGGTCACTTGATGTCACTGCACTCACAACATTACCCCATGTCCTCTAGTTTTGATGGCAAAATTTGACAAAGCCATGGTGTGTGGGTGTGTGTACACAAGTGGAATGGACTGGCATAGGGAGGGGTGGACTGGTGAGGCTATAGTATAGAAGCACTCAGATAAGGTTCCTTGATGTCACTGCACTCACTTCATTACCCCATGTCCTCTAGTTTTGATGGCAAAATTTGACAAAGCCATGGTGTGTGGGTGTGTGTACACAAGTGGAATGGACTGGCATAGGGAGGGGTGGACTGGTGAGGCTATAGTATAGAAGCACTCAGATAAGGTCACTTGATGTCACTGCACTCACAACATTACCCCATGTCCTCTAGTTTTGATGACAAAATTTGACAAAGCCATGGTGTGTGGGTGTGTGTACACAAGTGGAATGGACTGGCATAGGGAGGGGTGGACTGGTGAGGCTATAGTATAGAAGCACTCAGATAAGGTTCCTTGATGTCACTGCACTCACAGCATTACCCCATGTCCTCTAGTTTTGGTGACAAAATTTGACAAAGCCATGGCGTGTGGGTGTGTGTACATATATGGAATGGACTGGCATAGGGAGGGGTGGACTGGTGAGGCTATAGTATAGAAGCACTCAGATAAGGTTCCTTGATGTCACTGCACTCACAGCATTACCCCATGTCCTCTAGTTTTGATGACTAAATTTGACAAAGCCATGGTGTGTGGGTGTGTATACACAAGTGGAATGGACTGGCATAGGGAGGGGTGGACTGGTGAGGCTATAGTATAGAAGCACTCAGATAAGGTTCCTTGATGTCACTGCACTCACAGCATTACCCCATGTCCTCTAGTTTTGATGACTAAATTTGACAAAGCCATGGTGTGTGGGTGTGTGTACACAAGTGGAATGGACTGGCATAGGGAGGGGTGGACTGGTGAGGCTATAGTATAGAAGCACTCAGACAAGGTTCCTTGATGTCACTGCACTCACTTCATTACCCCATGTCCTCTAGTTTTGATGACAAAATTTGACAAAGCTATGGTGTGTGTGTGGGTGTGTGTACACAAGTGGAATGGACTGGCATAGGGAGGGGTGGACTGGTGAGGCTATAGTATAGAAGCACTCAGATAAGGTTCCTTGATGTCACTGCACTCACAGCATTACCCCATGTCCTCTAGTTTTGATGACTAAATTTGACAAAGCCATGGTGTGTGGGTGTGTGTACACAAGTGGAATGGACTGGCATAGGGAGGGGTGGACTGGTGAGGCTATAGTATAGAAGCACTCAGATAAGGTTCCTTGATGTCTCTGCACTCAAAGCATTACCCCATGTCCTCTAGTTTTGATGACAATATTTGACAAAGCCGTGATGTGTGGGTGTGTGTACACAAGTGGAATGGACTGGCATAGGGAGGGGTGGACTGGTGAGGCTATAGTATAGAAGCACTCAGATAAGGTCACTTGATGTCACTGCACTCACAACATTACCCCATGTCCTCTAGTTTTGATGACAATATTTGACAAAGCCGTGATGTGTGGGTGTGTGTACACAAGTGGAATGGACTGGCATAGGGAGGGGTGGACTGGTGAGGCTATAGTATAGAAGCACTCAGATAAGGTTCCTTGATGTCACTGCACTCACAACATTACCCCATGTCCTCTAGTTTTGATGGCAAAATTTGACAAAGCCATGGTGTGTGGGTGTGTGTACACAAGTGGAATGGACTGGCATAGGGAGGGGTGGACTGGTGAGGCTATAGTATAGAAGCACTCAGATAAGGTTCCTTTATGTCACTGCACTCACTTCATTACCCCATGTCCTCTAGTTTTGATGACAAAATTTGACAAAGCCATGGTATGTGGGTGTGTGTACACAGGTTGAATGGACTGGCTTAGGGAGGGGTGGACTGGTGAGGCTATAGTATAGAAACATTCAGATAATGTCAATTGATGTCTCTGCACTCACTATAGGTCACGATGCGATGCCGTTCATGTAATGTATTAAATATGCATGCATTGGGTAAGCGTGTGACACAAATTTCAATGAATGCGCGCGCCGTTGCAGGTGTTAATGAAGTTAATTGTTTAGGAATGTTAGGCTGTGGAATGTGGGGCCAACTTCTAATCGGTCCTTGGGCATCGCCTGTGGTTCTTGTTAAGAAAAAAGAAAAGTTTTCAGTGGGTATTGGCAAGTGGTAATGGACCCCAAAAGTAAGGAAAAAACTGCATTTACAACACCTTATGGGTTGTATCAGTTTCAGGTCATGCCATTCGGCTTATGTAATGTCCCAGCAACCGTCCGAAGATTAATGGAGCGGGTATTAAGTGGTCTATATTGGACAATCTGTTAGTGTATATAATCATATTTAGCAAAACTGTTGAACAGCATTTGAAATTGTTAAGGGTTTTTTCTAGATTGAGGTGGGCTGGACTTAAGGTATGCAGACAAGTGTACACTATCTTGGGCATGCAATATCAGCTAAGTGCATTGAAACAGATCCAGGGAAAGTAAAATGTGTGTCCAACTGGCTTATTCAAACAACCTCTAATGAGTTATCATCTTTGTTGGGTCTTGCATCATATAGGTGATTCATTAAAAATTATGCACATGGCTGCCCTATGCATGCTGTACCACACAAAGGAAAAACCTGGCAATGGACCACTTAATGTACCTACAGAAGCATTCTTTGAGCTAAAAAAAAAAGCTCATTTCTGCCCCCCTCCTCCTGCTGCCAGATTTTAATAAGTCTTTTGTCCTCAATGCTGATGCTAGTGGAGAGAGTTTGGGGTTGTCCTTTCACAAATCATCAATGGTAAGGAGCATATAATAGCTTATGCAAGTAGAACACTCACACACACACACACACACACACACACACACACACACACACACACACACACACACACACTGAAAAATGATACTGTGCTACTTGCAGAGAGATGCTTGCATTGGTGTGAGGGTCTGACCATTTTAGGCCTACTTATATGGCAGGAAGTTTCTTTTGAGAACAGACCATAATTTTCTACGCTGGATTCACAAATTTTAAAGAGCCTGAAGGCCATGTGGCTCGATGGTTGGAGACCATGGCAGAGTTCCAGTATGAAGTCATACATCGCCCTGGTAAGCAGCATTGTAATGCTGACTCACTTTCTTGTGGACAGTGCCGACAATGTGGTTTGGAGGTAGAATTGGAGACTGATTACATGTTTCCAGTATGCAAGATCTCCTTGTTGCAAGCTTGGACCAACCAAGAGGTTGCAGACTTCTAGAGAGCAGATAGGGACCTAGAGCAAGTTATTAACTGGTTGCAGTGCGATTTGGTACCTCAACAATTTCCAAAGGATTCAACTTGGCGACTCCAATCCCTTAGGACTCAGTGCAAAAATCAATTGTCGAAAGATGGCATTCTCTACAGACAGTTGGAGTACATCCCAGGACGTGATCAAGATCGATACTTGCAGTTAGTTATCCCTCCCGCACACATACCAGGGATCATGGATGGGTTGCATGATTCGCAAACAGGGGTCATATGGGGGTTAGAAAAACCTTGGAGAAGATTCGTAGGCAGTTTTATTGGCCTGGACAGAAAAGTGATGTTATGAAGTGGTGATCTAACTGTATTGCATGTAATTCCAGAATGTCCCCTCCAAGAAATAAAGCACCTCTTTAAGTCAGACATGCAAGTTGCCCTTTGGAAAGGATAGCGATGGATATAATGGGTCCCCTACCTGAAACACCTTGTGATAATCGCTATGTACTGGTGGTTGGTGACTACTTCACAAAATGGAAAGAGGCATATTGGAAAGAATGTATACGCTTCGCGCAGACCTTGTGCACGATCAGACTGCAGATAGCACTTAAAATTATGATCAGCACTACTACACTAGGATACAATTGACAACAGTCTCAAAAAGACCCCCCCCCCCCCAATACTGAATCTTTATAAGCTTAAATGGCCTGCTATCATAGCAATTCACCCCTGATGTGCGAAGGGTAGGTTCCTGACACATATCCATTACCAGATATGGAGGCATTGTCAATAGCTAAGGTGTTGGTCAGTGAATTAATCTGCCGGTTTGGTGTGTCTGATTCGATCCTTACAGATCAAGGGAAAAATTTTGATGCAAAAGGATGCAAGAGATATGCTATCTCTTTGGAGTCACAAACACAAGAACAATGCCCTACCATCCACAGTCTCATCTGATGGACTTATGGAGAAATTTAATAGGACCTTACTGGAGATGCTCAGCACTGCAGTGGGTGATGAACATGACTGGGACCTTTCTCTCTCAACTCTACTTCTGGCATATAGAATAAGTGTTCAAGAAATTACTGGAACCACACCATTCCAGCTTATGTTCCCCCTCTTCCTGAATACGTTCTCTATTCACTACCTGTTACATCATATGATTCAGTTACTCAGTATACCAAAGTACTCAAGGGTTGTCTTCAAAGATCCTACCAGACTGTGAGCAAGCATGTACAAAAACAGGCCTGTCAAAAAGATATGTATTATCGGTGGTGTGAGAGGTAGCCCATATGCTGTTGGTGATCTTGTTTACCTTCACTCCCAGCAGTGCCAAGAGGCAAGTCTTGAAAATTGCATAAACCATGGCAGGGGCCTTATAGGGCGGCTAAGGTTATTACACCAAATGTGCATTGTATTGTGGATTGTGCTAGCCCACAACGTAAATGTGTTGTACATTTCAATCGTCTCAAGCCAGCACCTGTAGGTAATGTACCAGTTGCTGAGAGGATTGTGAATGAGGAAGAGCAGATGCAACACATTGGGGACACTGTAGAGGAAAATGAAGAGGAAGAAGTGGAATTCACTGTGAGGGCAGCCATCATCCCACAAGAAACAGTGGAGACCGACCAACCACCAATTGCCGATCTCCCTACACCACCACCTGTGACCCACCAACCTCTTACACCAGCGGGCCTTCGACAATCTTCAAGGAAAACAAAACCTCCTGATTGTTATGGGGATTTGATTTCTCTAACGGATGTGTGGACAGATCCATATAAGGAGGGAGCAATGTAGTGTTCCAAGCTGGTGCCTGAATTATGTATATACACTGTAAATGCTGTACCTTTTGTCATATGATTGTCTTTCTTACCTGGTCACTTCTTGCTGAGATGGGGGTTATTACAATATCATCAAACGCCCAAGGGATAAACAATTCATCCTTTATTGTAATTTTTCGCTTGAAAACATAATGTGAAGTACTGTTCTTACAGAATTCCAAGGAGGATGGATATCCCCAAAAATGTCACAAACACCCCAAAATGTTGCACTACAATGGGGTCCTTGCAAGAATGGAATGCATTCCTAATACCTTTATATGTAAGTCAAGGGAGGCGGGTACAATTGGATTGATGCAGAGCAATGGGGTGTAAAAAGAATGACAGCGTGTGAAAATGACAGTGTGTATGGAATAGAGCACATGTGCACACAACGTCCATTCTACCAATCCCAGTATCGATCACCTCCACGTTAACGTTCTTTCTAACCCTATGGCTATATAGCTCACTTTGGATGTGCAGCCTCACAAAAAAAAGAAAAGAATATGCGTGACTAAAACTATAATCATATTTACTTGCTGGACAAAGTGAAATGACCTTTCTAAAAGAACACAAACACATAATATTAGTCTTACTCTGTCTACCATTAAGTTATATGATTGAAATCATGCAACCATATCTTCAGGCAACTTAGACAAGTAAGCTTGGTTATCGTTATTTGGGATTTGACATGAATACGCATGAAGGCAAACACCAAGTGCAGTAGGCCAGCATTGTGCGCTTTCAAGTACCAAGTCAGGGGAGGGTGGGGGAGTAGCATTTTCAATGATGTTGCACAGGATCTGAAAAAAATAATTCAACATCTTCATGCTAGGCCAGGGTCACACAATTAACGAGGAAGAGATTGGTAGCTAGAGTTGCACAGAATATAGTTGGGTACTGATTCTGAATGTAACCATTGCCCTAAAGGCATTCTCCACCTCCCTCTCTTCAATTTATGGAACGTCAAACCTTCCAAAATTTGACATTTTGCTTTCAACATGACGATGTTGTGATTGCAGCGGTCATCCATCATTCGCAGCGATCGTTGGATGAACGCAGCGAAGAGTCATCGATACGATCGGACGTCGACCGACCTTCGACCATATCAACGATGACGGAGTTAAAATAACTGGGACTGCTATTATGCATTTAGCCTATAACTAACTACTCTAGAAATTATGGGTACCCTGTACTAAATTATATGGCCAATATCTCATGAGGTTCATCACTGCTTTAGGCAGGAGGGCTCAAATTGCTTCATATTCGGTGCATGTGTAGAACTGTTCTGTTGCTCTGTTTGTTAATTGTTTACTTCATTTGTTATGGAGATACAGTGTGTAGTTAGTGTGCAAAGAAGCTGCTCATTTCCTGCTCCATTTACACCATTATTGTAGGTTCTATTCTCCCAACCTACAATTCACATTCTTGATGCATGATCCATTACCACTCATTACCAAATTATAATATTCAATTAATTATCATCTGCTTGCTTCTTATGCTCAAGTTTATAACTTCTAAGAGCATGACAAAAAAAAACCATTATATGCAAGTCATTGAGCTGATTAAGAATCATTTTAGTTTCATTACTGAATTCTTAATGGTCAGAGAGATATTGAGGGTTTTAGGGGCCTCCCTTTCTTTTATCACTTTATAAACTTAAGAATTTTTAATCCCCCTACTTCTTTCCATCACCCCCAAAGAAGATTTTTCTGGACTGCGAAGTGCGAATGACCAATCGATGCCTGTTATATTATCCAGCAACATTATAGTACTGCTCATAGATACATTATTCATAACCCCATGCACGTAACTATAAATACTATCCATAGATCAACATTTGTTGTAGTGGAGGACTGCTGTTTTAAAATACACCACCTCTTCCATCCACCATGTTGAACAAAACATCACATGTTGAGACTATAAGGAACTACCCTTAGCTTTTAAAAAACTTACGTGATTAAGTGTTGTATCCACATTGGTGCGACCGTCTCTCAACATATACTCTAAACCGTCCAGCCAACCAATTTTTGCAGCAAGATGAATTGGTGAATTTCCATCCTACAGTGCAATAACAGAAATGATTTTACAATAGGAATGAAAGGTTTAATAATAAAAAAAAAGTATGAAAGAAAATTATCACATTTACGTACACATTTATAAAGATTATATGTCAGTATCATTACCATATCCTGTTGAAGAAACTTTAGTTTTTATGAAAATCCAGGTATGATATTGTTATACACATCGCTATATGTGGAATGAGCTAGGAATGACATCCATCATTGAATTGGCATAGTTAGCACTACCACTATTGTACTTAGGCATACACAGGGTATCCTCCATTATTCCCATTTGAAATTCCATATCAGTATCTATTTACTCTATAACCAACTTCACCATCCTAGTCTATAGTATCTCGTTCACGATGATTTGCATGAATTTGACTTTTGACCCGAAAATATCCAAGGCAATTTTCTGCCAAGGTAGATTGGGAAGTGATGCTGAAATAAGAAGCTCCACATTCTGTACTTGCTCTTTGCTGCTACTTGTGACAACTCTTGACTAGCTCTTCTAACTTATTAGACAGTCTTGGCCACCACACCAGTTGACAAATTTATTAATACCCTAACATTCAATGTGTAATTTGTCCAAACTGTCTTTTCTCAATGATACAAAAAATACTATCCTCCTTACTGATTTTGTGAAAAGGTTCTGAAGCTAAAGTACATGCAACGCCAAAGGGATGTTGATAAAAACTAATCAACCAAATGGGGTAGTAAATGTAGTAAAGCATATGACAGTGGACTTTTCCAAAAACTGTAGTTGCATCCAGTAAACTATTTTACAGTTGTAAGCTGAACCAGATCTGCTTCACTAGTTGAAGAGGGTGCCATTCTCTGCAAACACTCTCACTTAATTTAGTGAGATGTACACATGTGCTAAGGACCACTTCCAATCTGCACACCATGCTGTGGGCTTGTGAACACAAGAAATCAATCACCCCTATCTGTTCCATCTGATCTAGTTCTGCCTTGACCTATGGAAGGAATGAAATTAGTATATTGGGAGATATGCGCGCAATCCTGGTTCTAGATATGTTGTGAACCATCTTTCCACCAACTTTCCACTTCATCAAATAGCTTGGATACTGATGCAACCTTTCTGAGTTCTGCCTTGACTACTTTGATGCGGTGTAAATGTTTAAGGGAATTGCTGTCCTAGTAAGGGGACATATACCCCAGGCACAGTGTATACCCCTGCATTAAGTTCCTTTTCTTGTATATCAGTTTTCCCATGACAAACGCTTTAGCATGTAGCCTTTTAAAGTCTGCACAATTCAGTAACTTTCTGCTGGATGAAATATGGCTGTATATTCTGATCGGGATGTCCATTGTTGAGAAAAATCTTTACCTTCCAGGGGTCTTGTTTGCTTAGTACCCCATTGTCAATAGTACCAAAGACAACTCCTTTGTCCTGTTTTGATCAACTGCAGATTACTCTTGGATATCTCTAATTCATTGTAGAATGTCAAATAACCCATTTATCCACAGTTGTAGTATGTCACCTCATTTGCTAAACAGCTATCCTGATTGTGTGAAAGAACTTTTGCACACAAAAAACTGCTTCTTGGATTGGCAGTTTGCTTCAAGAATGGCTCAGATTTGCTTTTCCACTAACTTACAGGGGCTCCACATGTGGTTTTGGTTGCATATGAACTTCATGTCTGCATAGTAACTGCAACTGCATGACTGCCTGGGACTTCTCTGACTGACATGGTCAATATGCCAACCACAATTCTGTCTCCTACTAATTTGCCATGTAAGCCTCCATAGCAACAGTGTTCTGCTTGATGGTAAAGGTCAGTAATAAAATTGTCCAATGGTTTCCCTTTATCCTGTTTGTACTGGTTAAATATAGTATGTTCAAACCTGTTTTCACAGTATCTTATTTCTTCGTATAAATTTCTGAGGGCTAAAATGCTGGGCCCCCTCGTTCCCCATTGTGTAACACATGGTTCACCTAGTCTTTCTTGTAGATTTCATATGCGTAACACAAATGCTCGAAATGGTAAATCTACTGTGGCCACATGTCTGAATGGCTAAACAGTGAAGCTACCTGGTAGGCTGTCATGTTTTGTTTTGTGTTTTGACTCGGTAGCGCCACAGGCCTTCACTCAAAACTTGGGTGTGTGACACCGCTGCATGTATTGTTACAATTGGGTCCTATTCATGCTTATTATACATCACAAAAACATAACCAATAAGCACATATCACTACAGCTGTAGCTAGGTAACTCCAATTCTTTTGTTTGAATTCTTGGTCTCCCTAGTGTGCACACATATATAGTAACGTCCACTAATACACTTGTGACATGACCAGTTGGGACAAGCCACACAACGATATCCAGTACTGAGCAAGATAGTGAGCAAGATACGACAGTGACCTGGCTACAGCTACACATAAAATGGGTATCAAATAGGGTATAGTAAAAAGAATTGTAGCATGAATACATAACATCTGGTTAAATCAATTACAGTACCTCTCCTGGAGTGCAGAAATCAAATGAACGTTTATTGAAGATATTCAAACAAGCAAGCCGACAATGCAGTACAGCTTCATGGATTGCCATGTTGCCAATCTAATGTAAATATAACATTCAGATACATGGTTGTGACATTTATGAATGACATTTGACATGAGGACAGAGTGCAACTAGCATAGAAAGTGGGCATGGCATTCAACAATTTGTTTAAAGAAACAATTATATAGAGAGTTCATATAATGCATTCGACACATCATGAATAGTGGAAAACATAAGCTAACGAAAATTGTCAGAGAACAATACAGAACAATACATGTATGATACATTAACCTGCCTCACACAAAGGTGAATGAAATAAAAACTGATATGTGATATTTTTTCTCAGAATGAAATATGAATCTGCAATGCTCGTGCATACAGTAATAAGAATTACATAAAACAAGTAACACATTCTAATCCATGCAAATTTAAAACCATAAAGGTTTTAATATTGCTAGTACTAACTTCATCCTCTTGCATCTTCTCAACTTCATCCATTAACAGAAGTTTGTCCAGGCAAACTGCACTCCCACTTCGAGCCGCTAAATGTAAAGCTGTTGATTTTTTCTGTGAGATTAGAAATGTATTACATATTTCACACATAACCATTGTCTATAGCAAGATGAATTCGAATTCTGTGTATCACATTGGACTATCAGAAACCATTTCACCTTGTCCGTTATATTCACATTGATTCCTTTTTGTTTAAGGAGTATCACAATGTCTGGGTGGTTGTGAATCACAGCAAGGTGCAGTAGAGAAAGACCATCCTAAAAGAAACAATCAATGAAAATTAGAGGTAGAGCTGGTTTAGAAGATTATTATCAAAGCCATAAAATCTATACCCCAAAATTGATATGTAGTGTGGTCTTAGCATACATAATTTAGATTTGCAACATGTAAAGAGAAACATTTTGATTTGTAAGCCCATATCAGGAGTCATATTTTGCATATTCTGTCCAGTGATCATTCAGATGTGCATATAGTGCAGACGTGAGCTGAATTGATGTCAAGCATTTATAAGGCATGCATACACCATGAAGAGAATGACAACAATAATGGTACATATTTACATTTATGTATCGTAATACCATGATATCGTTTGTATGTAATTCTGACTGCAATATGACATCAGAACCACTTTCCTGACCTTCACATTGCATGCTGTGCAACAAGGAAATGCAGCATCAGTTATTTTTTAATGTTCAAATGTTCTTATTAAAGGGCGTTGGTCCTTAAACAAGGGCAATGTTAACAATGAAATGAGCTCCATGGCTATAATCGCAATTGATAGACAATTGACTTTGGTCAAATGATAAATGAATTATTATCTCAGTCATACGTGAAGTCCTTGTAGGGAAACTGAAGGCAAACAAGAGTTAATATCATCTAAATTGCAAATCTGTATCAAAGAATTACAGATTTTTTGCTTCGAAAGTTGACGCTGATAATTCCAATGCACCACTGAGGTCATAAATATTTATAGGATCCAACAGGTATTTATATTTCATAGAACTTCATACCTTTTTAATACTATGTCTGATTCGCAATGGGTAATAACAAAAGTAAGGCTCAATCATCTAGCTATCAGAAAACATAAAATTGTAGTACTTTGTCAATCTAATAATTGAAATTACTATAACAACTTGTATTAATGTGTTATTGTATTCTAAGCTTAAATAAAAGAAGTGATGTCATTTCTCCATGGAAATATACTGAAGAGAAGTGCATCATCATTAGTGTCCTTAAATAAGGACCATGTGCTGGAGATTAAACATTATATAACAAACTATGATATGCTTTTGTAGTATATATCTTTCTTTAGTATGTGCGTACTTCTCATTATTTGTATAATTATTATTACAGTGGCCCAGCAGCTGGACCATCCTCATGCTTTCCTTAGTGTAGTTGATACAACTCCCGAGGCCAACTCATTTTACTCATAGGTCTGTGCTGTTTCTCTATTTGTATGGCCCTCTCATAATCAAGAACATTTTTGTCAGACCCTATCTTTTTAATTAATTAGCATAATTATGTATACAAACTTAGGAGTGCACGAAAACCACATCTAAATGCATAGGGAATTGCAAGTATGAACTAAGTAATCAGTACATCCAAAGCAATGCTGATTAAACTAATGCAGTTAGTTAGGTAAAAAATATGCCTGTATTGCTCTATTATAAAACTGCTTACCTCATCTCTTGTACTAATATTATCCTTTGTAAGCTGTGCTTCCAATTCAGTAGCATTACCTTTCAATACAAGGTCTTTCAGCTTCTGAAAGTAATTTGCAACAACAATAATTTTCTTTAAACGAATATCACTCATTTATTCATGTTATTAAATTCAAATTTCTTTTATTTCATCCCTTTCTCCCACCACTAGTATTCATCCTACACACAAAGTACTTGTAGTTTGCATACTAATTTGCATATCACTAATTCTGATACCTTTTCTGCTGTCTAATGACCAAAAACGTGAATTGGGCTGTTTCATTCCAACTTACTACACTGGTAATGTTAGTGTAAATATTATTGTCATGGATTTTTGGAATTATAATTATGCAATTGGCTTAAATATCATTGCATACCATTTGTTCTTGATCACTGCTATTCACATTGACCATTTCGGTAGATGTAGTTCGCTGCATAAATAAGGAAAAGAGACAAGTGATATAAAATCACTGCCATATGTTCTCATTATACATGTAATAATACAGAGGACCTTCCTTAACGATCTACATCAGTGATATTGTTTAGGAAGTAAAAATATGCCAACCTGCACCAAATTTATTTCATGTTCCTAACACAATTTCAATATTTTGGCTAGAAAAGTTGTCACCTAATAGAAAAAGAGATTTAACTAATGAGCTGACTACCTCCAAAAGAGACGATAACAAATCATCATGCAGAAGAGAACAGTGAAGGCTAATTCCCGAGCGTGCTATCGAGTTTGCAATTAAAATGAAGAGTTGCGTCACAAGATGTCTCCAAACAGAAGAAATACATGCATTTGAAAAAAACATATGTTTGAAGGTCTATACGTTTTTTCTGTCAAGAAACGTATTTATCCATTCAAGTTTATTGTGGAGGGCTTGGCAAATGGGCAATATTGCATTCCTCCTAACCTGTATAGTAAATATGGGTGTGTCATTTTACATAAGATTGGTTGATTGTTTGCCACATGCATAACTGGTGTATGCAAGTGTACTGTACAGGATCGTGAGTGTGTGCATTGTGCATATGAATATACGCCATACGATTGTGTACAGGGACATGTATGCAATAATGCAAGCGTGTGTACAAGTGTGAGTTCATGTACTATATGTGTGAGCTGAAAGTTGTGTGAGGGAAATCATTGCAATCTTAGCTGAGTGGGCGTGGCAGAAATAAGACAATGATTTTACTAGCAAATTACGTAAGCTTTATTGCACGGCTAGATGATGATGCGTGGCGCCGTTTTGAGTGCTGCCACCCCGCGACGCCGTTCCCAGACTCATTACGTAATCATTATCGTAACGCCATTATGCGATAATGATTACGTAATGAGTCTGGGTACGAGACTACGACGCGGGAGGCCAAGATTACTGCAACCATTCACTCGGATCAAGGATTATTAACATTACATGGAATATACGTTTCTGTCGTTTGTACGGAGTTAAATTAGACAAAAACTAAGCTTCCTCCCAATGCGATTGGTCAGATAGCACGTGGTGGCCACGTGGGGGGGAGGGTGGAAGGGGCGTAACAATTCAGTCTAAGCGTTTGTGCACACTGAGAACTTTCTGTACTATGGATCAACGAAATGGTACTCCAGCGAGCTCGTCAGGCGCCAGCACATCGGGCACGTCAGGCGCCAGCACATCGGGCACGGACGTCGTCTCGCGTATACTTCTTGGGTTGCAGACCATGTAGAACGAATTGAAAAGTGTTAGGCAGGGCCAGGACGAGACGGCGCGGATGGTGCGGGAGAGCCAAATCGAGTCCGCACGAATCAGCGCAAAGGGGAAGAAGCCGGCGTACACCTTCAAGAAGAAGGGAAACGAAATCCAGTCCGCCTTCATCGACAAGGGGACGGAACAGGTGGCTTCGGCAACAGCGCGGATGGAGAGAGTGAAGGCAGCGGACGAGAGCGGGGCAGCCCATCTGGCTAGAGCGAAGGAAGATCTTGAAGAAGGTATCAAACTTCTTGCCCGCAGGCAGAAAATGATTAAATTCGCCGATCGGTCGGACTCCGGATGGGCAGTCGTAGAGGAGTACGAGGACGATGCACTGGCGTCGAACTCGGAAGACGAGCGAAAGATTGAGAAGGCCGAGAGGGCGGCTGAGAAGAAAGTGGCAAAGAAAAGGAAGTTGAAGGAAAGTAAGACGAGGGAGGAGGCTGCCAAGAAGGGTGGGTTGCGGCCTAGTACGGAGCCACTGATGGCTTTTGCACCGGTGAAACCCCCCATGGCTCCTAAACCGATGGCGCCGAAACCCTCTGGAGGTGGCTTCCACTGTGGGGAGCTGGGGCATTTCCGTAGGGAGTGCCCTAAGGCATTGGCCAGTGTGCCGTATCCTTTGCCCAATGTTAGTGAGGAACTCATGGCTGGTGAGAGCATATGTGAGAGGGGTAAGAATGTGAAGCACAGTGGTGGGGAATGTACGAAGGAATTAACACCTGATATTGTTGCTGGTGAAGGTGAGGGAGGGCATGGCAGGTATTGGGAGGTGCAAGAGGGTGATGCGGGTACATTTTCTGTGAGGGGAAGATTGGGCAATTGTGTACAGTATTGGGAACAGGTGCTGCATGCACCTCCATGGGTGTTAGATACAGTTAGAAATGGGTATATACTCCCCTTTTATTCGTTGCCTACACCATATTCTCGGCCTAATCAGCGTACAGCGCTGCTAGAGAGGGAATTTGTTAATGGGGCAGTGAGTGAGTTACAAAAAGGAGGATATATCGAGGAGGCAAAAGAGCCACCTGTAGTGTGTAGCCCATTATCTGTAGTCATGAATGGGGTGGGCAAGAAGCGTCTGGTGGTGAATCTGAGACATGTTAACGGATTCCTCTGGAAACAAAAGTTCAAGTACGAAGATATACGTGTGGCAATGGCGATGTTTGAGAAAGGTGAGTGGATGGTATCATTTGATCTTAAGTCGGGATCACACCATGTTGATGTGGCCCAGCAGCATCGTAAGTACCTTGGATTTGAATGGGGCACGGTTACTTACACGTTTGTGGTGTTACCATTTGGCTTATCATCTGCTCCATATGTCTTCACTAAGATCATGCGTCCTTTAGTCTGCTTATGGCGAAGTAAACGAATTAAAGCAATTGTGTATCTGGATGATGGTATTGTTTCCTCTCAGAATGAGAGCAGTGCAAAAGCATCTAGTGCATGGGTCAGGGATACCCTGGATAGGGCAGGTTGGGTTTGCAATGAGGCCAAGTCAGTATGGGTGCCGACTCACGAGCTTGTTTGGCTAGGGTTCAACTTGAACTTGAGTAAAGGGAGTATTTCTGTCCCAGAAGGAAAAGTTAGGGCACTGCAGCACAGCCTTAAGGTGACAGTTAAGACATCTAGCCTGCTAGCTAAGACGGTTGCTAGCCTGATAGGCAGAATCATATCCCTGAGTCTAGCATTGGGCCCAGTAGCCAGGATCAGGACGCGGGCATTGTATGCCCTGTTAGAATCTAGACAAGCTTGGTGTGACGTTTTCCTCGTCACACAAGATGCAGGGGAAGAATTGAGGTTTTGGGTTGAGTGTTTTGATCAGTTTAATTCACAACCAATATGGCATAGCCCAGCAGCAGTGAGATGTGTTTACTCTGATGCTAGTGACACTGGGTATGGTGGGTACACGGTAGAACATGGTATGCATGTTGCGCAGGGTAATTGGTTACCTGACGAAGCTGTGCAGAGCTCTACGTGGAGGGAGTTAGTGGCAGTGGGGAGGGTACTAGAAGCCGTGGCACACAAGCTGAGCAATTTGAGGGTGCGTTGGTTCACAGATAATCAAAATGTGGTGCGCATTTAGCAAGTGGGTAGTGCTAAGTCACACATACAAGTAGAGGCTTTAAAAGTGTTTAAAGCTTGTATCCAGTACAACATTCGGCTAGAGCCAGAATGGATACCCAGGGAAAAGAATGAACTTGCCGACTATGTCAGTCGTAGACTATGATGATTGGCAGCTAGACCCTGCGGTGTTTGCAATGTTGAATGCACTATGGGGACCATATTCTGTGGACAGATTTGCATCATCATATAACACACAACTTGTGCGGTTCAACTCATGTTTTGCATCTTCCGGAACGGAGGCAGTGGATGCATTTACAGTAGACTGGCATGGGGAGAATAACTGGTGGTGTCCACCCCCTAGCCTTGTACCAAGGGTTATAAGGCATATGGAAACATGTACAGCCCATGGGACACTAGTAGTTCCGTGTTGGGAATCAGCCCCCTTCTGGCCGTTACTGTGGCCAGAAGGTGAAGGTCGGGCACCTTTTATTGTGGACATACGGTCAGTGCCACTGTCGGAGTGGTTGGTCAGACCTGGTAGATCAGGTGGTCAGTTGTTTAAAGGGAAGTTTCCCAATACTGCTATGTTGGCAGTGTGTATAGATTTTGGGGGCGGTAGTGCGAGGTATGCGGACCTCAACGGTTAGCGCCCAATGTGTTATGGGTAGCACTGTGTGCATGCCTGGATGGCTATGACTGTGTGAGCCTGGATTGCTATGTTGATTGCTGAGATTGACTGTGGGAGCCTGGATGGCTATGTCGATCGCTGAGATCGACTGTGGGAGCAGCCTGGATGGCTATGTCGATCACCGAGATTGACTGTATGAGCCTGAATGGCTATGTCGATCGCTGAGATCGACTGTGTGAGCCTGGATAGTTGGATCACCAGCATCGGATGCTGGCAGGCCAACCTGGGCTTTGTAGGAATGGTGCACTTCTAATCTATCGTTTCCAATTGTTCTTCAACACAGGTGTGTTCTCAGCAGGAGCTTGGCCATTGCTGGGCAACCTAGAGGACCCTGAGCTGAGGAGATTGGCACAATCCCTCCCAGCAACAGTGCTGAGAAGCAGGGCAGATAGCACCACCAAAAAGTACCTCGGAGCATTTCAGAGATGAAAGACGTGAGCAGAAGCCCAGCAAGGAGTGCCAAGTTTTCCAGTACACGAGCTTCACCTGGTGCTGTACATGCAGCACCTCAGTGAGTCCACAGAGAGTAAAGCTGCAGTAGAGGAGGCAGTGCATGCGCTATCATAGTTGCATGGGTTAGCAGGGCTCCAGCCATTCAGTGGGTCACCCTTAGTTAAGGCTACCTTAGAAGGGTTACGGCGTATATTGGCCAAGCCTAAGGTTCGGAAGGAACCAGTGATGGCTGATATGTTGAAGGCCATGGTGGAGGCTGCTGGGCCAGCTCCATCCCTGACAGAGGTCAGGTTGTTGGCAGTATGTTTGGTAGCATATGCTGGGTTCATGCGGTGTGATGAGCTGCTGAAGCTCAGAGGCTCTGATGTAACCTTTAATGCCGAGGGCATGGTGGTTAAGATTGAGTCTACTAAGACAGATCAATACAGGGAAGGAGCATCCCTAGTTATTGCACGCACCGGGCAGGTAACATGCCCAGTTGCCATGATGGAATGCTACTGTCGCATGGGCGAGGTAGACCATACATCCCAGGCAAAGCTATTTCGTGGGATAGTGAGCACTAAGAGTGGGGAGCATCTGCGCAAGAATGGTGGCCTCAGTTACACCAGATTGAGGGAGCTTTTATTAGAAAAAGTGGCACAGTTGGGTTTTGACCCAGCGTTATTTGGCATGCATAGTTTGCGGGCAGGGGGTGCTACAGCGGCAGCCAATGCCGGTGTGGAAAATAGACTTTTCAAGAGGCATGGCCGTCGGAAGTCTGAATCAGCCAAGGATGGTTATGTAAAAGACTCTCTAGAGCGCCGTTTGAAAGTGTCTAAAGGTCTGGGTATTTAACCTGGGCCCGTTCTTCGTGTCTCTATGTGGTTGTGATTGTTTGCAGGCGTGCACAACGACGCTAAACCAATTCAGTGTCATGGAAGGGGGAGGTGAGGGTGGCAGGCATGCTGTGGACAATGAATGGGAGGGAGATATACGTTTCTGTCGTTTGTACGAAGTAAAATTAGACAGAAACTAAGCTCCCTCCCAATGCGATTGGTCAGACAGCATGTGGTGGCCATGTGGGGGGTATATGTAGGGTGGAAGGGGCGTAACAATTCAGTCTAAGCGTTTGTGCACACTGAGAACTTTCCCCAGGAGGGTTGTATGTTTCACATAATGCAGGCAAGAAGCAGGAAAAGAGGTTCCTTAGCCAGAGAGCAGATCATGAAGTCTCTTCACTGGAGGAAGGTGGCGGCGGAACGTTGTGTTTGTTGTTTGTGAGCGGTTATTTTTTGGTTATTTTCCTACTGTGTGGATTTTTCCCACTGGGTTTTTCCCACAGAGGTTTTTTCCATGCAGGTGTGTGGGCCCACCCTGCTAAATTAATTATGTGTTTGGCCCCCGCTCTGTGTGTTCGTGTGTGTTGTTGGTGGAAAGTTCATGGATGTGGTTGGAATGTGTTGAGGTGGAAGTTGTATGTGTTGGTGGCTGTATGTGGTCTATGTGGTTGTGGTTGTTTGCAGGTGTGCACAATGATGCTAAACCAATTCAGTGTCATGGGAGGGGGAGGTGAGGGTGGCAGGCGTGCTGTGGACAATGGATGGAAGGGAGCCCGCATTGAACGCACGTATACAATTGTCACCATGCTCGTTTCGCCTCGTACCCCGACCAAGACGCAAAACTAAGCCTTCTTTAGAGGGCTGTACAAGATTTAAAACTTTTGACCCGCTTTAAAGCCGGTCAACCCAATGTACAGCCGGTTGACCCGCTTTCAAGCCGGTCGACCGGCTTTAAAACCGATCAATTAATTTTATCACACACGTGGCGTTTTAGAAATTCTGCTTGTGAGCGTTTCGTTGGTTCTTTTTGGCCTTTGGCTATGAACGCTCGAGAGAAGGAATTTGGCATCTTTCTTTCCGAGAAGTTTTCCTCCACTAATAGGGGAACCAGTGGCGTCTTTTTCAAAGACTTTGGAGACAAGATTAATTAAAGCCGCCATAAAAGACCCATCGTCAGTTGACAAGAACTTGCACTTTATCGTAAAGAAACGTTGCTTGCAGATTTTGAACATCCCTAGTCTAGGAGCTTGCGATGTTCTTGTCGTTCCAGCAAAACAGCAGATAGTAATGTTGGTGGTAGGTGACTGTCGATGCGTGTATTCGCATGCATTTCATCGCACAATATAAGTTGTGGTATTTAAACATGCATTCAAGGCACATATACAACTGCTAGCCTAGGACACTGACAAATCTGTCATTTATAGGGTTTGGAGGACAATACAGCTCTAGACAAGAACAGGAGAGTAGCACATGTAGAAGAATTTTATGAAATCATTCGTGAGGCTCCACGAAAAGGACCTGTTGCATGCTGGGTACAAGAAGACATTTGAAAAGGTATGGTGTCATGTCGTCCACGTATCAGTTACTGTATATGTATTGCTTGTGCTCAGTTGCAGAGTTTGTATCATGGTATTCCAAGAAGTGTGGTAGAACAATTTGTTTCTCTGTGCCCATCTTGTCTCAATTATCAACTGCTCCTCTGAAGCCAATTATTGCAAATGGATTTATCTACAGATCGCAAGCACACATAATTTTTTGCCTTATATATGTACATGTAGGGGTGACTGGCTGGTTGTAACTTGTTTTGCTTCGTACCAATCTCATAAATAGTCTTTTTTTTTGTTGTGTCACTGTTACAGTACTCACAGTCATGTTTGTTTCTCAACTAGTTGGATATACAGCAGCCCATGTGACAAACAGCCAGGCAGTTGTCAATTAAAATAACTGCTTGCATTCATTCTGTAGATTGATCTCATTGATATGAGGCACCTTCCTCATGGGAATAAGAAGTGGATACTTCATTGTGTGGACCCTGGTCTAAGTTCAATTTAGAGTATGCTTTGGAAGCTAAGAGCACTAGGAATGTTGCAGATGTTCTGAATACGCACATCTTCCCTTATTTTGGTGTTCCTCGCATTCTACATTCGGACAATGGCAGAGAATTTGTGAATGAGGTGATATCAGACTTGCAAAAGCTTTGGCACTCTAATATTCAGTTAGTTAGCGGCTGTCCTAGACACCCTCAAAGCCAAGGACTAGTTAAAAGGGCACATCAAACCCTGCACAAAAAGATGGCTGCTGAAATTAGTGCTAGTGGGTTGAAGACACCACCTTGGAGTGAGTGGCTACCTCAGATAGTTTGTAAGTTGGTTTAGTTAATATCTATTGATTTAACAACAGTGTTTTTTTTTTTTGGCTTAGATGCAATGAACACTAAAGTGCATGATATTACAGGAGCATCTCCGTATGAACTGGTATTTTGTCAAAGAGCCCGAACTGTCATCTTTCCAACACAGCAAAGTGCAATTGTGTTAGAGGAAGACTTGGCAGATGAAGTAATTCATTTGGGCATTTCATCTGAAGTAGAACAAGCAATAATCATGTGCACATCGCAGCAAATATCTCCAACAGAATAGGATACAATAAAAGGTGCTGAGGACACCCAGTGCTCAAAGAGCTCTACACAACAAATATCAGAGAATGTAGTCAATGGAGCCTAGGACACCCTGCATGCTGATTTTTGTGTGACAGAAAGTCAAACCATTCAAAGTGAGCTACTTCAAAAGAATGACGAATCTGATGGAATTGAAGAGCAGATCCAATGGGAATCTTGTACCTGTATAGATTTGTTATTTAATTGGTTAACCGGGGTGGCGGCTTACTTGCATAGGTATTGTTGGTACAGTTAATATCACTCCCTGAGCCAATTTGCATTGCATTATTTGTATCAGATATATGAACATAAACAAACAAATGTACTGAATCGGGTCGACCCGCTTTAAAGCGGGTCAGTTTTGCATGTGGATTGTAAATCCGGTTGACCGGTTTTAAAGCCAGTTGACCGGTTTGAAAGCCGGTCAACCGGCTTGAAAGCGTTTAAAGTGAGCGACCGGCTCTAAAGCGGGTCGGGCTTTAAATCGGGCCGTAACATGTATATGATTGTGCATGTATCGTGTGATATACATGTACATTAGATGTTACAATTGTAGATAAGGATTTTGGAAGAGGATATGAGTCACAAGCGCAGCAAGATGCAACTTCTCAATCCTTAGAACCTGCCAATTGCGATGTAAAACATTAACTTAGCACTTCGAATTCTAAATCAGCTCGCGAAGTGGGTTCTATATTTAGTAGTTGCAGTATTCATCTTGAGCCACACCAACCACAGAAGCTAGCATTCCCAAAAGTGTATTTTGGCAAGCAACAAAGAAGCTTTAATGCTCCCTGGTTCGCAAAATGGAAATGGCTTGAATGGGATGATATTAAAAAGTATGCGTTCTACCATCCATGCAGAATGGCAAGTATCTTAGGTTTCCTCACCTTTTCACTTAAGGCTGAAGATACGGGGATTTAAAAACTGGAAAAATGCTATGGATTTATTAAAAAGCACAAAGTGTCACATACTCACAGAGAAGCTGTGATGAAATGGATGCATTATGCTAAGAGTCAGCCTGTTGCAGCACAGCTTGCTAAACTACTTCAAGATGAGCAGTTGAAGTCAAAAGCATGTTTAATTTAAACTATATCCAGCTTGCATTTCCTAGCTTACCTATAAGAGGGCATGAAGATAAAGAAGGAAACTTTATGCAACTGCTGCAGCTACGCAGTAGTGATTTTCATTATCTAAAGTTATGGCTGGCCCAGAACATCCATTGGACATCTCATGATATGCAAAATGAGATATTAGAAATGATGGTTCAAAAGGTGTTGAACAAGATATTGGATTTAGTAAAACTGAATTGATATTATTGAATATTAGTTGATGAATCAGCTGATGTGTCATACAAGGAGCAAGTTAGCATATGCCTTTGCCATGTGTCCAATGAATTTAGCATATATGAATAATTTGTAGGAACTTATGAAACTTCAAATACAACTGCAGAAACACTGCCAGTGATTATCAAAGATGCTCCATGTAGATTTGGATCAGATATACAGGATTGTAGAGGACAGGGTTATGATGGAGCATCAAATATGAGTGGTCAAATTTCAGGTGTTCAGGCAAGAGTATCCTAAAGCAATATATATCCATTGTTTTTGTCATTCTCTTAATCTAGCAGTTCAAGACAGTTGTATGAAGCTTTCTTTTGTGAGAGATGCACTAAGTACAATACAGGAATTATCTTACCTCATTAAGTACTCCGGGAAGAGAAAGGCACTTCTGGAGAAATTAAGAATTGATCTACATGTATCATGTGACGATGGACCAACTTTGAGACCACTCTGTATGACCAGATGGACTTTTAAGGCTAAATCATTTTTATCAGTGCTTAGCATTTATGAAGCTCTTATGCAAACAATGGTTGAAATTGTTCAAGATAAGAACTCTAACTTTGATGTCACAGCCAAGGCAGGAGGCATTCATAGAAGTATGGAATCATTTGATTTGCTGTTTGGGTTTATGTTGAAGGAAATAGTTTTTTTCATTGACTGATAACCTAAGCTGCACCCTTCAGTCCAAAAGCATAACAGCATGTGCTGTTAAAAACGCTTGTGACATTACTTGTAAACAACTGATGCGAAAAAGAAGTGATGCAGAATTTGACAATTTTTGGCATAAGACCGTAATTAAATGTACCAAAGCTGCAACTGTCACAACCACAGCTTTCCAGAGCATGCCGACCTCCTAAAAGGTACGACTCTGGTGATGAAACAGCAACATTCAGGTCCCTAAAAGAATTTTACAAAGTGATTTACTATGAATTGATCGACAATAGTACTGGTGAAACCAGTAAATGGTTTGACCAAACAAACTTTACTCTGTATTTGAGGTCCGAACAACTCTTAATGCATACTCTCGCCCTGGGTGCATCCTGAATGAAAACTTGGACGATGTCCAATTACATTTTGGCGATTAATTTGAATACCCAAAGCTCAGCAATCAGTTATCAATGCTAGAGGACATACAAATGGCAGTTCTTAAACTAAACGGTGCGGCAAAACTATTTTCAGAAGTCCTGAAATTGCTACAAGTGCTATACGTAATACCTGCAACTACAGCAACCGCTGAGCGCTCTTTCCCAGCACTTCGTTGGCTCAAAACATACCTACAGAATTCAATGTCTGCAAAGTGGTTAAATTATTTATCTATTTTGCACGTCCACAAAACGTTAACAGATGAGCTCGACCTCAACAGCATTGCTGCAGAGTTCGCTTGCAGTGGCGGAACAAGTTTGGCTGCATTTAAATATAACTGCATGGCTTAGTTGAACTGTCATAATTATAAACTGTCGAAAGCTATAATACTTCATCTTGTATTTGTTACAATATATTATTTTAACATCTGCATTCAGTTTGTGGCTGACGGCATGCAGCAATTTAATAGTGTACAGCATATGCATGTATCACCGACACGAAGTTTAATTTAGCTTGAATTAATATAAGGAGAAATAAAATTAGCCTTTATATAAAGGTCACAGCATATTATGTGGCCGTTTTATACAGGTTCTGAGTTGCACAGCCACATGTCTAAAAAAGCCATTTATTCTTGGTCGAAGTTGATAGCTTTAGACAGGTTCCATGCACGGTACAATAACAGCCATAGACCATGATGACTAAATGGATCTAGAGTGTGAATAGCACCGTAATGTGTCTCTCTCTTTACACAAACCAACATTTTTAAACACTTGAGTCCCAATGAGCAAAATTGCATATAACTTAGCTTTTATGATGGTTGGGCTAACTCCATTACTATGATTTGATTTTGCATATGCATTATAATAATTGCATGGAACTTACAATTATTGTCCTCTTTTTCTTAGATACAATGTATTTCTTCCTCTTGTCTGTTCAAAGTAAAAAAAAAGATAAATGAGTGTGGGCACTTTTTAATTCAAAGGATAACAAGAAATTATAATATCTCGGCGTGAAGAGTTATACTTTGCTAACTGTTAATGCTATTGTAATAGGATTGTGAAATAGCTGCAGCTTGCGTGCTCAGCAAACGAAAACACAACATTATGAAATATTGACTACAATTCAGGAAAACACACATGTATAGTGCAACTCTAGTCAACACCTCAAGTGTTAAGTGATCATATGATGGACCCTAGTCTAGAATGCTCTACTATATAAATATATGTGTGGGTTTCAGTAGTACATGTGTTCATTATTACACAGCCAAAATTGCAGTGTGTATGTTAAGCACATCATATTGTATGGTATACGATAATCATATTTGTAGCATAACTGATATTTTAGCATATGTGGGCCATAATGTTATTACAGTTTGGTACCAGGGGCGGATCCAGGATTTCGGGAAGGGTGTGTGTCTAAAAATCATATTCACAATGGGGGAGGGTACATCACCTCAAAGCACTATGGGTAAAGACAGATTAAACGGTTTGGCATTCATGCTGATACATAGAGATGTAGAGCTGAATCCCAGATGCTGTGAATGAAGAGTTTTCTCATCGTTATCCACGCAGGCTTTTATTAATTAACTCTTTTTCAGAATAGTGCGCCCAAAGGTTATATTTGATGGCGTCAATATTAAGTCATTTTAGAACAGTATCACTGTCAAAAGTACATTCATTTTCATGCTACATGTAAATAAATGGAAAAGAACCAGACCCCTTATGGGAGGGGCATGCCCTCCCGTTTTCAGGAGTTTTAAGCATGCTAATTGTCCTTTCACACTCACAACTAGTTACTGGCAGAGTAGCCGATATGACAAGGATGACATAAATGTTTGGAAAGTAATCCTTGTCAACAAAATTAGAGCCTTTGTAGATGTATCAAGCTGTTTTGCTTTGATAGTTTCACTTTTCAATTTCATTCGCCATAGATCCGGCTCAGTTTGTAATGCCTTAGCTGATGGACAGTCATCCTTAAATAGCTGTAAAACCTCTTGAAATGACTTGGATTAAGCTGAAAAGAAGAACTGACCAATTCAGAGGCAGAATTATATAGACTACAATCTATGCCAGATTCCATACATACCAGACCTCTGTACACAGACTAACCATGTATATCCTGCAGGTCTGATAGCTATGTCAATTAGAGCAATCTCTCTTCTACAAGGATATCATTGGATATGGCAGCAGGTCCATATAAGTGTACACATCGTGTTGTGCCTATGCATGTGTGTATGTGCAGGACTAAACACTTTCATAGTTTATTTAGCTTGCTCACTGTGCTGTGCCATGCATACTGGCAATGGGCTTTCATCGGGGCACACTGGCATACACTGTACATATGTTGGGGCATATGATTAGAGTTTGCGAGATGGGCGAGTGACAAAGTTGTAGGCATGCAGCTATACATTGTACATACATAGAGCCATGTGCATGTGTGTGGTAGAGATTTGCAGATCTTGTACTTGTAGGCTTCACTGAGTGACTGCATGCTGTGACCTTTTGCTGAGCTGGTTACATGTACACATATCATCAGTTGCTTTAATTCCAACTACTGGGGTTTTAATGCAATTATGAAATGTGGTACATACAGCACTGTGGTCATTATGCAGGGTGTATAGTGTTTGATTGGCAGTGTGAAGAAATCATTGTGAGCTTGAGTACAAAGTACAGGTGATTAGTTAATCTCCTCCCCCTTGTCCTGTAACACAGCTGTCATCACTCGCCACAATAATCTGTGTAACATGTTGAGTTCTGCCATCATGCTCACTGTTGAGTGAGGGTAGAGTTGGGCAGCGGTCTTAAACCTGACTTAAGCCATACCCTGCCAGCGGATGTACTTGTCCTAAATTGTGAGAGAGGGAAACATGCTGCCTTTGACAACGCAGTGAACGCTCCCTTAATCCCTTCAATCCTAACAGTAGCAAGCCTGTCTGAAAGGGCTGCAGCAAGGAGGCTGAGACCAAAAATCATAAAATCAATGACCCTAAGTGTTTGGAGTTGGGATGGGTGTATACAGCATATCCAAACTATCTTTATATGTACATTTGTACATTTGCAAATGTATATAGAGCACCATGCATCAATTAGCCAAGCTTCAGCAACCTCTCCAAAACACACACACACACACACACACACACACACACACACACACACACACACACACACACACACACACACAAACACACACACACACACACACACATATACACACATACACACACATAGCAATACACGTACTGCGGCCGGATTGAAGCTGGGTAGTATACATGCGCGTAATTGTGGGTATGCTTTTTGTGCCGGTTATGGTTAAGAGTGTTCTACATGTAGTGATGTGTATGCTTAGGGTTAGGGTTAGGGTTAGGCGTTGTCATCTCAAACAGCCCCCCTTCTCCTCTCCTCTCCTACTGTTGGAAAATTGGTGGAATGCTAAACATCCAGGTACATGTAGACTTCCAGATTAGATTAGCACTGATCAAGGGTCAGATTAGATTAGCACTGGTCAAGGGTCAGATTGGTGGTTTTAGTACTATGTAAACTTTACCACAGGTGCAGACCTTATGATTTATGATATAACTATCTTTCTCTCTGGCATATCTGTATTCCAAAGGCAAGAAGCACAACTTTATAATTAAAAAAAACAACATATAGCTTGAGAGCCTGAAAAATGCTGGAAAAGGGTTCATTTGCTTCTTGTGGATAATTTGTGTGTTGAGAAGCTAATCCAGCTGGTTGCACTGTTCCCTCCGTTTATGCATAAAGTTAAACTGGTGTTCAAAATATGTATATGAAGTGTATATGTACATCGCCAAGAATGTCATGAAGGAGCAACTGTCTCGCCTTGTTTATTTGCTGCTGTGTTCAGGTGGAGTTGTTATCCAGCCACAACTGTAAGGTCTGCACTTGTGATAAGTTTACACAATGCCACCCGACATTCTTTTAGGTTGCCTCAGTAGACCAAGTTGGTCATGTTTCTAAAAAAACCACCCAACTCTGAGTAGACGGGCCAAGAGCGCACGAGGGAAGGGCATCTTCAATTGACGGTCTGACGGCAGAGAGTACTGTCTGAAGCTTTATAGTACTTAATTTCTGGTTTAGTTTTGTAATTGCTTGAATAATAATATTATTATTGTGAGTAATGTTAAAACAATAAGAAGAAAATATCGGCATAGTCATGACTAATTATCTTATTATAATGATAAAGATAGTTTAATTGGGTATGCTTTTTGTGCTAGTCATGTTTTAAGAGTGTGCTAGATAGGGGATGTTCACAAGTGATGTGCATTTGTGTTTGTCTGTTGGAGGTTTGTGGTTCGAGGAGAGAGGCTATTGAGAAGCATCTCTTGGAGAAAAGACTAATCGGGAGAAGCTGTTTGGAACCGACGATACTCCAGATTACATCAACAGTGGTCAGGGTGGTTTTAGTGACTTTACCATGGGTGCAGACCTTACAATTTCTGTTAGACAACGATATACTCCCATGCATACATTTGAAGCTAAACTTTTTGCTTGAGTGCCTGGAAACTGTAATATGGTTGTGTAGTATTCATGTACGGCCGCTACCACAGCGCGCCGCGTCAAACCAGTAAAACCAGTTGTTTGTGCTATCTTATATGTGGTGTGTTCTTGCTTGTCAGTCAGTTATCGACCACGTGTTTAGTTGTAGCTGTGTGTCCCCTAGTTGTCGTCTGTTGTAGCGCAGGCGGATCAATCCCCATTTACGGCCTCCTAGATTCCGTAACTATGCAAATTAATTAGCATCCAATTAACAACTCGTTAACATATACGTTTCGCGGGACACTCAAAACATGCCGATCTCTCAATTCTAGTCAATGTAAGCTATAAAACCTATGCAAAAATCAGACACACTTACACGCTAGTCTGGCGTAGCACAGGCTGCACAGCCATGTACGCTTATTTGCGGAGGGTATGCTATTAGGTCTTTTTTTGCGGAAACTATTCCATATACATGTATTTAAATGATCAGGGTGCTTAGGTATCTATGATGATTAATTTGAAGGGCTTCTCAGAATATATACAAACACATAATTTTCATCTTTATTATAGTACAAGTATGCAGTATGAGTAATCTCACAATGAATGGCTTTGTACAGCTAAAGGCTGTTGTACTATTCACGTGCACCATGAATAAAGCAAACTGGTGCATTTATGATAGTGTATTGAGATATTAGTTTTACAATGACTTACTATGACACCATTTTGCGCCTCCAATGGCAAAAAGAAGAGGAACACCAATAAGAAGTAGAAATAGAAATAGACGATCTGAAATTGAGCAAACTGTTATACCAATTATCAGATGAATGCAGATATGCTAGATAAACATTTGCATTAATACATGTGTTTCAGGTTTCAGTACAATTATGATGTATTTATCGAGGCAACGGAAGGAATGTGGATTATCAATGCACATTATAAACTTATGAGATGATTGATATCTTGTTACATGCATATTGCTATTGAAAAAGGTGTGCTTTCTATTTGAAAGTCTCCCCTACTGTGAGGCAAATACAATTTATATCTGTAAAATGCCTAGGAAAAAACATTAGCCTTCTGCCTCACATAAAGGTATATTTTACTTCGCAAAGGGTGCAATTTTGGGACAGCTGATCACACAACTATGAATTCGGACTGTACAGGTACATGTACATGGCTCTTAAAAACATATTAATGTAGGGTTCTGAACAAGTAAATGCTTAGAGCTCAGTTGATTCATGAAACTTCTACTAAAGAAATCAAATTTCATTTTAGAGGCACTGCTTAGTGTCATAACAATAAGAAAAGAGTGGATCTAATCAATGCATGAGTTTTACAGAACTGACAGCAAAATATAAATGCCTATATACATGTGCAATTACAATACAGATGATTAGCTAATTTACAAGGCAACTAATGTAATTATAAATAATCAGCAACTCTGTTTCATCACATATCTCATTTAAATTTGTCTACAAACCTTTAATGCAAAGGTTTACAAAGGTTTCTGGCCCTGATGTAACAATATGCCATTATGCCATTATAATCTCTACAGATTATTATATGTATTTCCTTCTGGAAATGATTACACCACTTATAATTGTATACTATTGCAGAAGAATGCTTCTTCCAGATAGAATTCTTGAATAAATAGCTATTCAAGAATATAGATTCCTCCTTTACTGGAAGGTCTATAAAATCACACAAAAAATAGGCGAAGAGATTTCTAAACCAATTTAGCTTCCTACCCTTCAAAGCGTTCTTCTTGTTATAGGCTTAGATCTACATATGTGAAACATCTCCTAACCAATAACTGGGCTGCAGAGTGTTGAAATATTATAATCCCTTTTGTATATAGTGATCCAAAATAAAAACACTTGGTCTGGATGATATAATACTGTCCACACAAAAGTGCACAATTTAGCGTCTATGCATATATTGTATAATTGTATAAGCAGTACAATGCCATACCGTCTGATGTAGTCTGCATCTTAATTGTTGGTGCACTTGAAGCCACTATTTATTTTGAGAAAAGAATAAAGCATATGATTATATTTATTTATTTATTTTAATGAAATCTTGAATACCTTTATTTGTAAGTACTGTGACTCCAGTGTACACACAATCACGATAAGACCCATTACTCAAAACTGCATATGCCATTATTGTATAGACTCCAGGTCCAGATATTACATTGTTTAGACAAGACAAACTAGATGAATTGTTCTGGTATCTCTTAGATGCTGTGCAGAATGTTTCATTTAAAAATACCAAACATCCAACGGACTGTGCGCAAGAGATGAAGTTGCAATCAGCTTGCCAAGAACCAGGTAATGAGGTCGTGTTAATGGTAACATTAATAATCTCGCATGTACCTGGATAAAAAAAAACAGATGCAGTAAAGATATATTTAATTTCACACAAGAAAACATCTTTAAGGAATGAATTAGACTGCCCGGTTATAACGGAGTTACAATACATGCATGCATGCATGCCTGTATGCATGTATGTAATGTATGCATTTATGAATGCATGCATGTATGTATGTATATATGTATGTATGTATGTATGTATGTATGAATGCATGCATGCATGCATACATACATACAATGTATGTATGCATGCATGCATGTATGTATGTATATATGTATGCACGTACGTACGTATGTATGTATGTATGTATGTATGTATGTATGTATGTATGTATGTATGTATGTATGTATGTATGTATGTATGTATGTATGTATGTATGTATGTATGTATGTATGTATGTATGTATGTATGTAATGTATGTATGTATGTATGTATGTATGTATGTATGTATGTATGACGTACATCCGCGTGGCGCGTAGATGGTCGGCTCATGGCATTGGATTTTCTCCCTTGCCCCCGTTCCTTTTACTACGCTGCCACGTGTAAAGTGGTTTGTTCGCTGGCCCCGTCTTGCCGCTACCATCTGAGATCTATTCGGCTCTTCTAGAGAAGACAGTTCCTGAGTGGTGCGCTCTATCTGGAGCTACAAGTTTTTTTATCCATCTCGTCTACCAAACCACTGACCGGCAACATTGCTACATCTCATAAAACGAGAAAGTTTGTGTCCTAGTGTGTGTGAAGGCTGTTTGGAGTTGAAATAGAAGATTGAACAATTGTTGGTTTGAAAATATGAACGGACGCGCTCACCGTGGCTCCACTGAGCAAATAAAGCCCAAGTTTTGAACGGCGTAGTATATGGTGTTGTGTTGGTGTCTTGCGTGGACGTTACAACTATTTTTGTGTCCCCCACTGTTTCTTCTCCCCAAACGTGACTGTATTGTATGCGTGTATGACATGTATGCGTACAGTTGCGATGGAATATTATTATTATGTATGTATGTATGTATGTATGTATGTATGTATGTATGTATGTATGTATGTATGTATGTATGTATGTATGTATGTATGTATGTATGTATGTATGTATGTATGTATGTATGTATGTATGTATGTATGTATGTATGTATGTATGTATGTATGTATGTATGTACGTACGCAATTAGTTTTCACGCTGCATTCATAGGATGTGTTTTAGTAGCTATAGCATACAGTACTTGCACTCAGTAAACAACGAATGTAAAAAACAAGTCACATCGATAGGGTAACAGCCACAAAAGAGAAGAAAGACATGTTGATAGCTAAATGACTACAAATACGTCCTAAGCTATGATAAGGCGGTAATGATTTGGAGCAAATTAACAATTCACAGTCTAATTTCCACCCTCAATTCCTATAGATGGTTTTGATCATGTGACAGGCCAATCACATTTTGTGTGGAAGGTAGGGAAAAACATGCATATTATTTTTGAGAATAGTGGCTATCTTTTCCCATCAATAAGTAAATGATCAATTAAGAAACTGTTCTAAACAAACTCTTCTGTGTTGATCAGTGCTTTGGACCAACAATAGCTGACAATGAAGTTTGATGAGCTCCAGTGGACACAGAAGTCCGTATACTAAAAAACTCTAGTGGTGTACAAGTCTTTGGAGTCCTAAAATAATTTATGCAGTCTTGTACATGCAGATAAGCAGCTTCTGACAAGCCTAACATGGTTCATAGATTGCACATTAGTCTTGCAATAGTGAGTATGTCACATTAATATGTGACACATAATTAATACTTTTAATGACAGCTACTATATTGTTACGACACACCATGCTGCTAATGTCAATTCCTTTGTAAAAAACCACCCATGACATTTGAATATAGAATTATGGAATGGTATTTCATACAATGCAAGGTCATCAGTAATGTACATGCAAGTACCATTGTCTGAGTTGTTGTATCAGCCAATAAAAAATCTATATATGCTTACCATTCTTTACTTCATGCTTTGTGGGCTTTGAGGAACTATTAGTAACTTTCATAAAACTCTCCCACTTGTGCTCCAGCATCAACAAGGGCTGGGAAATTTGTTTGATCCATCAGTTTGCATGGAAGCAGCTATTACCAGAACAAAACTTTTCTGTGCTCTTGCCACTAATGATGTGACATTCAAAACATTTCAATCTTACTAGCCATGTTAAAAAACATCAGAGTGGTGTATTTTCCATATCGATAACGTTGAAAGATGAGACACAAATGTTACTAACCATGTAAGAAATTAAAAGAACTAAGTATTGATGATGCCTATGATATCCAGCTTCCTATCAATGGGAATGATCATTTCTCTTTGAGATCAGTAGGAAATGATAAAATTTTATCCCAATTGTACTCAATCGGACCCTGGCTGTGCAGCAACCCAATGGCATTCTCAGAACTTTATAAGTCTAAACTAATAGCATGCAAGTGACTTTCATGTGCTTTGCGCTGATGTATGCAAACCATCTATAATACCCACTGATATTATTAACACCGGTTCCGTGTAAATCAAAGGTTTTTTAGGGCATTTTTGTCGAACTCACATTTTGGAAAATTATAGTCGGACGAATTGTAACTCTCACAAACGTATATACGTAGTAACCCAACCTTTTACACGATGTTTTATATCATCCCTAGCTTCGTAAGTCGTTCCGCTTCTTTGCACCATTCGTCGGAAGTGAAATGGTTAGACCCTTCCCGAAAATAAGTACACTTTTTTACTGGGTCATATTAAGAGGTTCTTACCTCAACAAGATACATAGCGTTCCACGATTTAGGACTCTTTACTTGTACGAAAGTGTTGGAACCAAAGAAGCTATAGCCTCGACCCCAGACCGAAATATTTACGTAAATGTCAGTTACACATGTGCGTTTGCCATTACCACATACATACAACCAAGTGCCTCCTACCTACATAGATGAGCAGAACAATGAAGCTAAAATCATTGTTGCTCAGTTGTAGTAGTGTGCATGTGATTGGAGACACGCCTAAAGAGTTCAGGTTTGTTCCCTGACTTAGCAATTTTGTGGTGACTGAGATAGACCTCCAGTTCAGGTTTCTTCCATTTGGATAGGTTCTTCTCAAAATCTAGCTCCTCATAGGTTACTCTGGCCTTCTTCTGCCTTGAGGTCGGTGCACCATCTTCTTGCAGCCTTCCACGCTTATAACCAACAGCTCTTGGAGCTTCGGTCTTGGTGCCAATGGTCTGGTACACTGCTCGTATCTTCACTGCAAGAGGAAGCTCACTCAGCCTAATAGCTTTCTGCAGCTGCAGCTCGTCCAGCCTGGAAAACACACCATCAACAGAGATCTTCACCTTACCCAGGTCATTAGATTCCCCAGCTTTCCAGCACTGATGAATAATGGTCATTACCTTTGAAGTCAATTCTGGATGCATGCATTTTCTGGTGTGGGCCCAACCGGCATAAAGTTAGGCTTGAACGTGGCATAATTTATTGCAGTGTCGAACTTATTCGAGGCCCGATCAATGGCACCTTCTACAGTAAAGTCCATCCTGGAAAGATGCTCATTGTCATGCTTCATTGCATTGCTGAGCACATCTTTAGGTGTAAACACTCCACCACACATGTGATTCATAAGCAGCTTCTGCAATTTGAAGTGGTAGAGACATTCAGCACACTGTGGGTATACTGCCTGTATCCCTTTCAATGCCTTCTCATCATCCCTTCGCTTCTGCAGACGCTGTATCTCACGATGACTCATGCCCTATGTCTCCTGGCGTATCGACTCCTACCCTTCCTTGCTTGCACACAAATGCCTTCAGTGTCACTGTTCAATAAAACAGTAACACCAGTGAAGTTGATGCCGTCTGAACCCATAGGGGTATTCAGTGAACAGGCAGGGCATGAAGGAATCGGACTGATTGGCACTTTCTGACCAAGACTGCGGAAGAACTGGACCTCCTGCTTACCGTCAGTAGTAATGTAATTAGCTGCATAGAATCCAGATATGCCGGGTACTGCTGGTATCACAGCTGTACAATATGGAGCACGAAAATCTGGCTTCACGAGTAGCACAGTTGTGTTGCTTAAAGAGTTGGTCATTAAAGCTACAGCAAGCTGCTTTGGGGTGGAAACCTTCCTACCACCATCTCCCTGCACCAGGTAGGTATCAACTTGTGTTTGCTGGTGTGAAAAGTGCGTGTCACATACATCTTTGCCGCTCTGGGCCTCATTATGTTAATAGGCCAATAGTTTGAGCCCTGCAGCTGAGCAAACATATGGCAGGAGCAGCTTAGTCTGCTTGCCAGCCAGGTTTTTGGCATTGTCGCTCTGGACTATGATTTTGGTAACATAAGGAAACCGCTGCCTCAAGGCATGAAGTGATGCTTCCAAACATGAAAGAACAACTTTCCCATCAGCCCTCTGCTCACCCTGAACAATGCAATCAATGAAATGAAGGGCAGGTGCACCATCCACTTCCTCATCCTATACATCCTCATCCTGTACATCATCATCCTGTACATCCTCATCCTGTACATCCTCATCCTTTACATCCTTATCCTGTACATCCTCATCCTGTACATCCTTATCCTGTACATCCTTATCCTGTACATCCTCATCCTGTACATCCTCATCCTGTACCTCCTCATCCTGTACATCTTCATCCTGTACCTCCTCATCCTGTACATCCACATCCTGTACCTCCTCATCCTGTACCTCCTCATCCTGTACATCCTCATCCACATCCTGTACATCCTCATCCTGTACATCCTCATCCTCTTTCTCTTGCACATCCACATCTTCATCCTGCCCATAATTTATATTATCATTCACATCACAAACACTCTTTGTCATCTCTGCTTCTTGCTGTAAACGTACCATATCAGCAGTGAAATCCATTTCCACATAGAGTTTGTCAGGAGACTCACAGTAGCTGGCATGTTGTGAGTATGGCTTGATGTACACACTGCTCCAAACCATAGCATACCTTTTTCCCCATAGTAATATGAGTCACCACCCTCCCAGAAGCCCTTGGCCAGGAACTTCTGTTGTCAAAGACAAAATATGCTGTGCTGGAGTCCATTTCAGCGATGGCCTGCTTCATCTTGTGGGACTGTTGGGCAGCCAGCATCACATGGGCCATGTACCTAAAAGTGCGATGCTCACACTGGTAGATTGACAACAGCATATCAGCTATCTCTGCAAGCCTTGTGGGGTCCTGATCCAGCTTGGCTATAGCCACATGCCTCAACCTGTCGTAGAACAAGAATGTTCCCCTGCAAGCACTGCAGTCCATGTGACCTGCAAGCTTGGGGTTCATATTTGGTCTCCTGTCAGGCACCAAGTCTAGTGCATATGCTGGTGAGTGAGTAGATGCACAATTATTCTCACCCTGCTCTGTCACAGATCCCCTAATATTTGCACAGATATTGAGCTGATTTCGCACCTGATTTATAAAGGATTCCTGTGTAGCTGGCTCATTGAACAAATCTGGTTGTGAAAGAAGCTCCCTCAGCTTTTTATATTCAGTAAACTGATGTGCTTCATGCTCTTGGGGCTTATGGCTTTGCACTACAGTGACCTCGGATGCCTTCACTCCACTCCTCACATGTACTGCAAAGCCGTAGCTAAGAAATGTAAACACGCCAGAATGGAGGCCTAGCAGCTCAACCTGCAGGGTGTGGTCAACATCAGATAGGGGAGCTAGAACATCAATGACCTTGTCGATAATGGTAAAATTGTCAGTATGAAAATTGACTTTTAGGTAGTCCACCCCTGCCCGTGGCTCTTGCAGCTTTCCACCACCAGTGATGTTGTTCGCAATGATGTAAAATAGAGTCTTTCCAATAGGTAGCATACCTGGCATCACAGCCCTCTGTCTATCAAGATACTCCCTGTACATGGTTGCAATGTCATGTTTTAAAACTAGGGATCTCATTGCAAACATGTTTGCTAGGCCTTTCCACCTAAGATCTCTGTTTGGAAAGCATTTTGTAGCTTCCCATGCAAGGCGGCTGATGTTATCATCACCATAAATGAATTTCGTTGCAAGGTTGACCATAGCACTGTTGACATGAGAACGGGAGTGCCTGTATTCTTGAAGTGCAACACATTCTGTTAGATATAGCTTGTCTATCTTGGCTTTGAAATGTAAAGACCCTGCATATTTTTTGCTTAGAGTGAGCAATGATGCAATATATGCCTGGGGCACATCAGCCAGAGGGACAAGAAGTGTTCTTGCATCAAGGGAGGTGTAAGGCTTTTTGCACTTCAGCACATCTCTGATGGTGATAGGTATGGTATCAAGCACTTTTGTAGGGATGCAGGCAGAAGGGACAGACGAGAGATGTACTTCACTGCCCTCCTTAGCCAGGGTGAGCTCTTCCATTGGGGCTAGAAGCGATTTAATGCTGAATGCATTCTTGAAATTGCTATCGTCTATCGGTTTCATATGTGGCAGCAGCATGCGTGCCCAGGCCTTGATGCCTTTACGAAATACATTATCAATTCGTTGTATGGTAGCAGCATCAAGCTCATTTTCATACTGTACATGACGGCGGACTTCAATATGAGGAAGCCTTCGCACGCTGCTTCTTCACAATCCATTAGCTCCAACTCCTTCAAAATCTGTGCTTGCGATGTAGATACACAGTACATGTTCCAAGCGATCATCTGATACATGTATAGAAGGCGTCATATCAACGGCAGAACTTGCAGACGCAAATGTATCGTGATGGATCCGAGCTTGGCGGCGTTCTGGGTTAGACCGAGCCAAGGTTTCAGAATCTGACGAAACACTATCCTTTCCCGAACGGGATTGGCACAAGCAGCATTTCGTACAGTTGGTTCCTGCAGTGCATTTGTCGCAAACAGGCTTCCAATGCTTAGAAGAACACGGGAGAGCACGGCGGTTTGCTCTCATAGAACGCGTGGAAAGTAGGCCCTCCGCCCCGAAAAATGGTTTACATGCCCCATAGCAACGAACATGACAACCGATGTCCTTTAGAACCACTATGTTACTAAGTTCGTAAAACGCATTAACACCTAAAAGCCATACTAGAAGTGACAAACACCTCTGACCTTTATTTTACATAAATCACGTGGCCTGACGTTTGTTGTCTGTCAGCTCTGGCGCTTCGAAGCAATTGACTTTCAAGCGGTGATCGCCGACCTCGCGTGTTCAAACGACGATAACGACGCTCAGGAACCGAGATAGAACAGACCCAAACTATCACGGTAAGGTTAATAGAATGCTGTATCTGTTTTTGGTACAAGCTAACGGTGACGCATTTTCTGAAGTAGTTTTCAAGCCTTTAGAAAATCCGCCATTTTGGCGTCTTTTGGGGGTTGGAACTATTGCAAGTGGATGTTTATTATTTTGACAGAATGTTATCTCGCATATTAAACACTCCAAAGTGAGCTGCATCACATAGCTAAATATTCTTTACTTTCTTAGCTGGAGGAGGGATGGCAGCTACCAGTTGTGGTTCAATGCTTAATAGATGTTCTTTAACTATGCACAGCAGATTGGAGCAAATACCAAGCCAAGTCTATTAAACTTGGCATGAATCAATTCAGCCCCCTGTTCTCCCAAAAGGCCGAAGCCAGCATGGTAGGTATTTGCCCACTGTACTGCATGATCCTCCAGGAGATGCATTTTAATGGTGACTTTTGCTTCAGGGTATGGTAAAAGGCCAGGATAGCCTTGGAATCCACCTTCACTGGCTGGTATAAACCCTTCATGCCAGGTAAGCCTGCCAGCATTGCAACCATGCTTTTAAAAGTAAGAGCATTTGTATTTCACTCTTACCTTTCATTTTCATTTAAGAAGTGGACAACCTTATCTACCAGATGGGGAACGTAAACTAAAGGAGCTCCTTTGATTTCATCTCCACCTGGAAATGTAAAGGGGGCAACTTTCCTTCGAGGTTATCACCCACAATGTGGCTGGAGATGCGACACATCCTTTCCTCGCCAGCCAGATGAATTCAAGCCACCTGAGTGAGTTACCTTTGCTGCATACATTTATGATATCATAACGTCTTAGAAGTCTCAATTTATTCCAAGGTATAGCAAGACCAGCTTTTATTGCCAATACCTGAGCTGGACTAATCTCAATGGATGATGAGATGCTTGCAGTAGCTAGCCAACAAACATTGTCGCTCTTCATCACTGAAGGTGAGAACTTCTGTTTGGATGAGGGCAGATGCTTCTCCACTGACAATACTTCGTATTCTCTGCATTTCAGAGCAGCTGGTCCTTGAGCAGGTGGCTGTGGTTTGTTGCTTGGCTTTGGTGACTTGTGAATGTCATTGGCTAAGGTGAGGGTAGATATTATGTAACCTCAGTACCAGTCAAAACGCTTCCTTCCTGTAGCAAGCTGTACAACACTATTGTCGGAACTGGTAGAGATGGCTCTCTTCAGCAGCTCAGCAAGCTTGCCTCTCCTCCTCAGGTGTAAGTGATGGTACACACTCATGCCCTTCATAATCACCATTTCTAATGTCCCTGTTGCAACCAGCACAATGTCTTCTAACATCTGATAGCAGCAGAGGAGTATTGCATTTGATGCTGGTCTGACATGTGACGGATCATCGTCTGAGCAACAGGGACAACTCACAGCGCCAGATGCTGCTATGCACTCTGTGAGGCACTTGGTGCATACCAGTGAACTGCACACATCAATTCTAGTGGCTGTGAAAAAACGTTGGAACACAGGCACACTTCAACTTCTCTAAGATCAACAGGTTGTTCACGCTGGCCAAAGGTGGACTAGGCTCATGCAATAAGCTGGTGGAGAGACAATCTTCTGAAGAGGAGCTATTAGTGCATTAGGTGCCTGGCGAATGCTTTTTACTTTTGGCCTTTTCATGTGTCCACCCACCCACATGCACAGAAGTGCTCACACCATGATATCATACTATTGTATTGTTCACAAGTACATTGTTGTACCTTGCATTGATGAAATATATGTTTGTGCCACTGAAATACACTGACTGCACACTTGTGATGCACCCCCTTCATTATGGCACATATTGTTCTCTCCATCAAATGCTTACAGAGCAAGCAGCAGGATGTGTGTTGACATCACCCCCCCAGAAGTGTTGATGTCAAAAGCTATTTTCAGATCAGTTGTGAATGCATTGCATTCATACCTGATCTTTTGCTTTGCTTTGGATTTCCACAGCCTCTGTCCACACACTCTACAACACTGGGTATTTGCTCTATATGGTAATTATCATGTACCAGGTATATATACATGTACGAATGAAACCACAACTTGTATCGATTATTCATGAAATAGGCTCCGCTGGTTCGTGGTGAAAGAAAACGCGTCACCACTTCAGGTTCGTATATACGTATTGCCACATGCCTCCCGATCACTACCGTAGTCTTCCAATTTTGTTCCTGAAGTTAACGTCGTCTTACTTTGTAATGGCCCCTTCAAAATAAGTGCCGCGTGACCTTACAAAAACGGCCTGCGCGTTTTGTTTATGTGTCATGTAGACTATGCGTATAGAGTGGGCATGCTAGAAACTTAAGTACAGTGCGTGAATTTGATTTCATATTTTGATTTGCAGTTTCTGGTGAGTCATGGTAAGTTTTGAAACATTGGGTGGCTATAATGAGGCGTCACTTCAGAATTATAGAGTGATACCGTAAATCGTCTAATTGTACACCCAGTTTCCAGCCGCATACAACCGTGAGAGACATAATAGAGCTAGGGATGGTGCACGTGAGCCCAGATGATATAAGCCGTGCTGCACAACCGCTATAATTGAATAGTCTGGGCACAAAATGGAAGTTTGCTCACTGAACTGTTTTGCGACAACCAGGTAGGTTGTGAACATTTTAATTGTGATATATTCTATTGGGTACCTCAAAGAATCTAAGGACATCTTAAAATCTGTTTACCTTCTTAGCATTCGAACATCGATAAACGGATGACCGCGTAACTTTACATTAATACAAGTATGTTGCCATTCATGATATGAAGCTAAGAATAGCACCAAACGTCATAAAAAGAGTTGGGCTATCTGAATACGTATTTTACAACTTAAAGCAATGTTTTCCGACTAATTTTCTAAAAGACAAAAAATACCTTCGATTTACATGTACACGGAACCGGTGTTAATTACAATTCACATTATTGTGCATACAGTGTATCACTAACCAATTACAATAATATTTCTTACCTCCAAAAATTTGCACAGACACATTTTGTAAGCATTTTTGGTTTTGGTATCCATATTGTGCAGTAACAGTTGCATTGTAGTGGTCACAAGGATCAGGAATGTTGTATTCGAACTGCTTTCCACTCAGTGTTTCATTGTATACTAACATCCCAAACCTATTTCTAATCACTACCTGATAAATGAGTGCTGAATAATTGTCAGATGCAAAGTTCCATCTTAGTGATGCATAACTACTATTAAGTACAATGCTTGTTAGTGTTGAAGGGATTGAAGAACCTAACACGGAGAGAAGAAAAAAATGTATTAAGTATCAAATCCAGCTATTGTGTACCTAGAATTTTTAGAAAGGCTGAAGCACTGTAGTTCTGGTCGTCGCCACAGACAATTGATGATCCAGAGAACAATGTGTTACCAGGCACTATCAAAGTTGACATCACCCCAGGACTTTGTGGTATTGTTGCTGGAGTAGCTATTCCCTGTGATATAGGATCCTGACCATTGACCAGCCAAGTTATTGTAGAAGGGTTATCAGATACACATTGAAATGATGCAGGTGCTCCAGAGCATATTGTGTGATTGGAAGGACTCTGAATTATGTATGCCAACCCTGCATAGAGTGCACATACAGTCACATGGGAATTGCACATTGCTTAATCATGATACATGTAACTCACCTAAGTAATTGAATGAGCATATCAAAATGTAGAATATGTTGGAACTGTAATATGAATTGAAAAAGAGGTTGCTGAACACATAATGCTTTCCAAAATCAAAAACATTACAGCAACCATGCATACACAGCAATTATATGACGTCAATGCGTTTATACATTCACAGCGTATAAACAGAGAAATCTCAATTAATTTCATTTGCTATTCTGAACACCACCAAATTGTTGTGGTTCAATAGAGTGCATATGTACTTGCTAATCAATGATTGCTGCTCAAACATATCAAGAAATGCCAATACATCACGAGGACATCTTAGCGTTTCTGGTCCAAAAATCGTTCAAATAGCATCAATCGATAGGAACAAATAATTTAATGAGCATACCAAAATGTTGAATATGCTGGTACTGTAATTTGAAGATGCTAAATTCATTATTTTTGTGGCTTAATACAGTGCATGTTGTCTACATACTTACTCATCAATAACTGCTGCTCGAGATCTCGACTTTCTCAAGCCCATTCCACTTCTTATTAAAGTCGCCTTACTGTACTCACATAACTTCATGTTAATATCGAGACACTATAATTACTGACAATGGGGTATGAGTTCTATTGATGGGCGGGTCATGCATATGGGCACTTCATATAAAGTGGTTCGGTTATAACACGGAGGGAGTGCCGTTAGTTGCAGCGTGTTCACTGTACATACAATATACTTTATTTTAAATGGGTCAGTTTCCGAGAAAATGAAAAGTGGCTATAATATATAAAAAGTTATAAAAATGCTTCACGTTTGAATCGCTAAAACTCCATAACGGTTTAAGCAATCAACTTCCTATTTCGAACACTTTGTGCCACACCACTTCTCTCTACGAAAATCGATTTTGGTGTCTTACCCTTGCTCCTTGCCGACGTTACAAGGCACAGTACCCCGAGGGGTTCAAAATCCAGGTAGCTCCCTGCAGGAATGTCCAAATCACTTCAAAATCGATATGCACGTAAAGGAGTCCTGTCACTATTGATTTCTGCAGATCGTTGATTTTTACCTCTTCCGTTATGGAGATACAGCAATGCAAAGTAAGTCCACGTTTCCCGCTCGAGTCGCGCCTTTCTCAGTCCCAATCGGGAGAATGGAAGCGTTCAAGGACTGAGAAAGGCGCGATTCGAGCGGGAAACGTGGACTAACTTTGCATTGCTGTATCTCCATAACGGATAAGGTAAAAATCAACGATCTGCAGAAGTAAACAGTGACAGGACTCCTTTACGCGCATATTGATTTTGAAGTGATTTGGACATTCCTGCAGGGAGCTACCTGGATTTTGAACCCCTCGGGGTACTGTGCCTTGTAACGTCGGCAAGGAGCCAGGGTAAGACACCAAAATATACTTTCGTAGAGAGAAGTGGTGTGGCACGAAGTGTTCGAATTAGGAAGTTGATTGCTTAAACCGTTATGGAGTTTTAGCGATTCAAACGTGAAGCATTTTTATAACTTTTTATATATATATGGGACAGTGCCCGCGAAAAGGGACCTAGTGTATTTATATAAAACGATATAAAATTTTGTTCATATAAAACTGATATAACTTCCGAACGGTACACGCCATTGACTTCCTATTTTCAACACTTCATACTACACCATTTCTCTACGGTAAAATACTTTTTGGGGTCTTGCACTTGCTCCGTGCCTGTATTGCAACGTCCGATACCCCACAAGGTATGAACCCGTCATAACTTTCGGCAGGAGTAATCAAATCGCTTCAAATTCGGTATGTAGATAGAGAGGTCCTATACCTATCTATTTGTTCTGTTCGTTAATTTTTATGCAATCCGTTACGGAGATACAGTTGAACAAACTACGTGCACATTTTCGCGCTCGTTTCGCGCCAATGATTTGGGCAAATTGCGCTCCGCTCAATGTATGGGGAGGCGGGGATTATTACATTGGCGCGAATCAAGCGGGAAAACGTGCACGTAGTTTATTCAACTGTATCTCCGTAACAGATGGCATAAAAATTAACGAACAGAACAAATCGATAGGTATAGGACCTCTCTATCTACATACCGAATTTGAAGCGATTTGATTACTCCTGCCGAAAGTTATGACGGGTTCATACCTTGTGGGGTATCGGACGTTGCAATACAGGCACGGAGCAAGTGCAAGACCCCAAAAAGTATTTTACCGTAGAGAAATGGTGTAGTATGAAGTGTTGAAAATAGGAAGTCAATGGCGTGTACCGTTCGGAAGTTATATCAGTTTTATATGAACAAAATTTTATATCGTTTTATATAAATACACTAGGTCCCTTTTCGCGGGCACTGTCCCATATAGCCACTTTTCATTTTCTCGGAAACTGACCCAAATAATAATATTATACTTCGGTGGGAGGTAGGGCGCGGATAGCGGGTCAAGAAAGAGTCCGTTTGAAACAGCAGAACACGATGTAAAGAGTAATGTTACTAAACGCTCGCGATAAATTGCTATAGAACCGCGTGACTTAATTGGATTCAAAATGTGTCTAGGTTACTTATATATGACAATGTAATTGTACGCGCAATAGTTATTATCATACATTCATAGCCATATGACGCTCGCTAACATTCTCAACGCGCATAAAACCTAATATTCCGAACTGTTGTGATCCAAGTTACTTCGGGATAGGATATCACGAATGCAAAATCGAGGGCTAAACTATTAAGATCATGATCATAATTTATTGGTGGCCAGTACGAATGCCATTAAATCCACCTTTTGTTTTTCTGGCTGGTTAGTTACATTTTGTTTATACAACATAATTTACCAACCCACAATCGCGGATCACGAGGAATTGAAAAGGTCACGAATGAATATAGGTACACTACAATGTAACATGACTCCAATTACGTCACGTGATGAAAAAGGCAATGTTTTTCCATTGCCGTCTTTCTGTGTGCAACACAAAAGTTTTAAGTATAACGAAAAAGTAACAAAGAATGCGGTAATATAGCTGGCCCGACCGTACTACCAGAGATAATACATCATATCTCCATCTTGTAATGTCGGGCCACGCCCACTAGCCTCGTACTGAATGTGGCACATACCTCAGACGGATTTGATGAGTGCATGTGATCAAGGATGGGGCATGTTCCTCTCTTCTCAACCCACATTCTTCCTTACTTCCTCTCCTTCTGCTGACAAGCGATCACCGTGCCCCCGCCAATACATACGATGCGATCACCGCGCCCCCGCCAATACATACGATGCGAACGTAAACTAGCAACGGTATGTGACGTTCGTTTTCACCTATTTCTGGTCCCGACCTCCTCTCCCGGACTTGCCCACCAACGCGTACGACTATGTGCCCATTCAAAGGCACAAACGCGTTCTCGTCTGCGTAAAAGAACTAAAACCACGTCTTTTATGCTGGGAATTCATCTTTCCGATTTCATCAGCGGCAAACGTTTACAAGTACTCTAAACTTTTATATTACTGTTCTCACCGCATTGCCTTCATCTTGGATGACGTCATAAGTCAAAGTGAATGCTCACGTGAGTCACCTCAGCGCTTCCTGGTTCGTTATTGCAAACGTCCGTCAATTTCCTGCGCACGCGTCCATTAAAATGTATGGGGTAAGCTTCACTTTTGATCACCATAAATCAGGGAGAGCCGCTAGTTGACGTCCCATGACGGATAGCATCATAATATAGTGGGGTCACACAGAGATAATATATGGAGGGATTGGAAACGGGTCACGTGTGCCATACATTGTATGGGCAAATTCAGCGTTCACTCTGACCTCGTGTTTATCACACCTTGACGCAGGTGAAGAAAAGAAAGGTAAAAGCACCAAAACCACTAAATCCATTCGACAAGATACGGTTCGTCTTAGGGAATCTAGTTCCTACATGTATCGACTACCTGCTTGATCATTTTTGTGGTCTACGTATCCTCGTCTGGCGAGTTAATTTCGTAAGGCAGTTGTTTGTCCGACAGTATCGCTCATCCACAGCGCTTTTTGTAGCAAAACGCGGTGTGTATTATGGAATAAGCATGACAAGTGGTGTAGAGGGTTTTTATGTGTGGGGCTTTTTATAATCGCTACTTTGCGTTATCTGACACACTCACTTTGTGCGACAGTTCCATCGGGGTTGTGCTGACTATGAACGTGTAACCTGTTTTGTCTTGTTGCTTGAAGATTCAAAGTGGCGTGGCCATAAGTTTTTTGACTAAAAACGTGCGCTGTATAACATATCCTTTTTCAAAGGTGATGGGGAAAAGCTGTTGGCGCGTCATCGAAAGCACGAGAAGCGCTGCAGAGGGAGGCTGGAGACGCGCGTACACTGAATGTACGTATTCCTCGCAAGAACATCGTTGTAAATGTGTCCCCAGGGCTTAGTGTTGCTGTTTTACCTGAATTTCTGGATCTAGAACTGCTGGTATGTTCACTAAAGTTTTATTTCCGTGTGTTAATATACATGTCTTCTATACTAAGGATCCACAACCCTTGGTATGTACTTTTTCACTACCCTTGACAGGGATTTTGATAGTTCTGTTGAACGTTTGGAATATCTGCTTCGTTTACTAAATCCGTTTCCTTCTTGGAATATGGTTTATTCTCCACTTTTTCTTTGCAAAGTGCAAGTCCACATATTTCGCACACACAGTCCTTTTCTGTTTCTGTTACATCTGCATTCTGCTGGACAATAAGTGTTCAGAACAAGGTTGTCGTCCCTCAAAGATGTCCACTCCTGTCTTGTATGGAGCCAGTGGTGAATTCTGTATCGAAGTTAAGAGATATTGGATAATTGCAAGTTTTGTGATGGGATTTCAGACATAGAATTAGTGCAACGATGGCATGAGGGTACATCTTCCTTACATGGTTTATCTGGCAAGTTGATTAATTTATTGTTGTGTTGTAGGTGGCAAAATTGAATTTATGGATGAATCCCTTCCGTACCGTACAATTCGTCATAACGAGTGTAGCTTGTTGATGTCTACAGGAGACCCTGTCCGGTGCATGAATTGTACATCGTATCGTTCAACACTCATGAAGCAAAACCGGTCTAGCCGAAACTCAATTCGAAAAATATCACACACCAGCCATGTGAACTACAGGTAAGTTTTATATTGCTCACAATCATATACTTCATTGATTGTATGTGCCGGTACCAACCTGTGTCAATCGTAGTCGAACGTTTGGAACAGCTTCGAGAATAGGGGGGGGGGGGGGGGGGGGGGGGAGGGGGACAACAATGACAAGATCTTGAACATCTATTTTTTCTGTGAATCTTGAGTAAGATTACATGAACTTGACCAAGATCTTGACCATGGGACAATCTTGACCATCATTCCATGACCAAGATTCCACTTGCTTGACCAAGTATACTTCTTAATAATAAATGCAGATTTAAGTGGGCCAGGGCTGACTGCTTCTGCACATTTAATATTGTAGTTTTCTCGTACTTTTCATTTTGCTGTGCATGCTTTTGTATTGTGCCTTCTCTTGTACCTTGTATTTAATCATAATAATAATGGTGCTCTTACATAATTCACACAATATACACACTGGTTAATACAAGATGTAAAGATAACAAAACACATAACATATCTAACATAACATTCAATTCTGTTCAAAATGATTTGGGTGCAATACAATATAGCCAGTTTCATAATGTTTTATAGGTATATGGACGCATAGCTGAATGATGGATCTTGCTGTGAAGGGTACAACAGAATTGGTAACTGATAGCTTTCTCACTTTAAAGGTAAACCGATTTATTAAACCAGATCCGTTGCTCAATGTGCAATTATTAATAAATGGTGTACCAATATCATCAAAGGTATTCCCATGCAGAGTTTCCAACACATTTCCTATGCCTATCACACTACTATTAATGATGCAAAACCTTCTTACTGAAACAAATAATACTTTCTCATTATATTTTATTTGGCATACTGAACTGTCTCTTTTTGTTTTTGCAAATCATAGGTCGAGGTTTCACTTCTTCATTGTGTATTTTGTATGATGAAATAACACTCACTTTCACCTCTTCGATTAATACCCTGTCCTTTTGTAAAGCAACCATTTCCTCTTTGGGTAACATTACTTGTTTACAATTTCTGTTGCTGTCTTGATGTTGAGTTCTGTTTAAATAACATTGTTTCATCATTGTTCTCATTTGGTAGTGCTGCCAAATGAGGCTTGATGCATCATGAAAGATTCAACAAGTTGCGGCAAAATGTTGCCTGTGCCATGAGCATACTTACACAAATAACCATTAAGATGTTCAAACCCAAATGTTGAAAAACTCAGGATGCCAGTCTTCAACACAATCACATGTATGTGCTAACATATGGAATTTAGCAGTACAAAAGGTCTCTGGATATAACTCTGGTAGTAGTTGATGGAATGTTGTTAGTAACTCTCTACATTTGCTTATATCTTCCTTGCTTATACTCGTCTCAAGGAGTATATGAAGACTAGTAATCAATAAAGTAAGATGCATCAGCAGTCCATCTTTCTATGTCTTCTTTACATCGTTTCATGTAATGTTGGAGAGGAGGGTACAATGTTCTTTTTAATTTATACACCCCTTCATGTAGGCAGTAAAGGCAGCCAAAGTAACTGTTGAACTGAACAGTATTGGTTGCCAAAGGTCACACCACTAAATCAAACACACACCATATGAGTTTAACCTTAATGATTTTATCTCCACCATCGCTGATTGCAATGCCATTTTTACCATACACATCCAGCTTTTCAAGAACAGGATCAAGTATAATTTTCATTTGGGGCTTTACTGATCCTAGCTACAGTGTATATACCTGCCAGAATAAGATTTGAAACATTCATTCTTAAAGCTAGTGGCAAGTTTGTTAACACCAACATTACTGGCCAAATACTTTGCCCTACAAGAATAAAAAAAAAGATTAATGAATAGCACATCTATATTGTTAGTCCAACATGCATACAGAAAAGCAGTGCTAACTTTAAAATTTAAAAAATTAGTGCTCCATATAATAAATCTTACCACATGACTTAAAAGTGGAACTCAATCTGCATTCAGAATAAGGCCTATAGATGTGTTCTGCACATCCATCCAGAAGTTTCGCATCTATTATAAATTGTTCATACCTTGCATCATCAGAAATTTCAGTTATGATACCAGGATTAGGAACATGATTATGGATGTACTCTAGTTTTCTCTACGATAAAATATTCATGCTTACATTGTTACATGTTATTTAAATCAACATGCACAAACCTTCAACAATACTTTTCAGGCGTGATTCAAAACTGAGTAGTGTGAAGTAACACACTTGGGCTGATGCACTATTACACTTGTGTTTGAGGCATCCTTTCAATGCATCTCCAACCTCGTCATAGCAAGTTGCACAATAGTACGTGTTAACTGTCTCCATACATGTACATCCAAACAGACTCTTTAGAAGGTACAGTGATTAAGGGCACACATTTGGCTTTGGGCAATGAAGTGATACTAAGTCTAGTAATTGCTGTGTAGCAACATCAGTTAGCTTATTGGTTAAACAGAATCTGTATATTGATAGCCAACTAGCTTGAGTAGTAAGAGGAGCACCAGGATACAAAGAATCAGAAGGTACTCCCGCATGAAAAGAATACATCATGCAGTGTATTAAGATGTAAATGAATGTTTTACAGTCACAATGCGCTTTCAATATTCTACACCTTGTTCCACAATGCAGTCTTACTTTCAGTTCTCATATCCAAACGTTGCTTTGTGTGGTTCACTATACAGGGGCTACAGTCTGTGGAACTACCAGCAGCAGAAAACACAGCTTCTGGGCCACATTCCTGCATAGTAGGTGTTCTTACGTCTTGAGCATCAGTTACCTCATCACAAATCACTCTTCTAGCATAGCACTATCCACATCTCTGCCACATCACTACCAACATCACTGCTGATATAACTCTCATTACATCACTGTCATCCTCACTATCCTCATCACTATCCACATCAGTGGTGGCATGGCTGCTCACTCTTGTACCACTACCATGTGCAATCACATCACAGTCCACATCTGGGCCTTCAAAATCTGCATGACAAGCAATAATAAGTTACATTACTAAGGTAAGTAGCATTAGGGTGTGTCATGCAAAAATAATGAGAAGACACTATTACAAAGTACTAAGTTAAATAGCATTACAGCACGGTGCACGTACGTGTGAGCGCTATGGAACATTAATCAGGTCTGTAATTATGATAGAATCACCATCCTTTCTATAGACACATACAATTGACAAGCTCATCAGGAATATCGCAGTCTTCTTCTGAGTGTTCGAAATCTGCACGACAAGGAAAAATGTTTGTTGGTACATGTGATTAGCATTAATACAAGGGTGTGACCAGACAAGATACAGGTATGGCACACAAGATGATGTATAGTACATGTATATAGACAACGATGTCCGAAGCTGATCGAGAAAACAAAAAAAACGCTTAAAAAATTTCTTTGTGCTTACACTCAGCAGCTGCTGAGATTAATTGGGAACCCCATAGTTATCATAATGGACACGTTTGAACCACAGCTATTTAAATTGTTTTTGTTAGTGCTTGCTTATGGGACAGCGCGTTTATAGCATGATGTATAATATCATTTGCTGGTGATCCTGCAAGCACTATCTATCGATATGTTATAAGCATGTAATCTCATGCAATACCTTTGCCATTACTCGTTGTTAGAAGAACAACAAAAGTGCTTTTTGGAAGACTCTAAAAGTAGCAGTGATGATGATGGTGATTGTAGCGCAAAGAATGGACATAGTGAGAAAGATGGAAAGGCCAAAAAAAAGAGGCAAGTGAAAAAATGTTGCTGAGCTAAATTTCATGAAACGTAAGATGCAGAATAATTATAAACCTAGAACTTAAATTGTGTGAATTTCTCATTTAAAAAATATAAATATTAATTTCTGAGTTTAGTCAATTACAAAATGAATGTATTCATTCATCATTAATTCTCATAAATTTATAATTTTATAATAAGATTAGCATGTTATAACAAACTGTCTTTGATTGTGGAACATCCTGTATGCTTTTACAGAACCCTCTAATTGCTGAACTATACATACATGCATTTCCACAGGATTCTCTACATGCAAAGTGGGGTTTATCACAACAGGCTCAACACTGGCCGAAACAAACTGTAGATGACTATGAGGTAAAATGAACTGTGTTGTGTTTGTGATTTAAATTTTAATGTATTTTGTAGAATTTGGAGGCACAACTGACCTGTGGTGAGGTAAGGTGTTTTGCATTATAAATGTGTGATATTCTATGCATAACCCTCCAAACGTTCATGAGTGTGCTGTACTTAAAGCACAAAGTGACAGTGTGACAGCCATACCAAGTAAACCATGTGTATCTCAAGCATAGACACAGGAGTCACATGTTAGGTAATATATGTCTAATCATACAATATGTAATGTTTTATGTTTTCATATTACTATGCAGACCATATAACGTTTTAATCATTATATACGCATTGTTGGCATAAAATCATTATGTTTTTATTTTTAAGTACCTACGCCATGTTGTGTCCATACATTGTGTTTTTTACATTGCAATACCAATGACATGTTACAGTATTACCTATGTTAATTTAGTTTCCTGTGTTGTGGAGAAAGTTATTATGATAATAATTTATTCATACTGAAATATGGAATGCAATGCAACTCTGTGAAGGTTCGCCGACGTCTTAAGGTACAGCTTGCGCACGAGAATCCGGAAGATAGCAGCAAACTATATAATATGCACACTTAAAACAAGATCAAGATCAAGATCAAGATGCCTTGTACAGGCAACAACTCTATCTTATACCAACACTACACAAAAGAACAAAACAACAATGTTCTCGCAGATCGCACAATAGAGGCCCCCCGCTGCGGCATCCTCACCAGGCGGCTTACTTATGAATAGCGCCAGTCCCCCGGCCGACCACATGAATATTCTTATCTTCCGCACCAGGTTCCCAGTCCTCCACAAACTCTATCAGATGAGCTTAGGCGTATCTGAATTGCAGTGGAAGGTATTCTAAACCATCTCATTTCAAACACACAAAACACAGGTACAACTAATACAATAATAAAAGTGAATAACATATACATTGTAATAGGAAATTCAGTACCAACTTACATCTTCAAAATTTATCCACAGAGATAGAAAATTGAGCGATGTGTGAAGACAGACAACATACTCTTCACCAGATCAAATGACAGACTGAGAAAAAATAATCTTGTCCAAGATCATGGTCAAGATTCTTGTATGGAATCTTGTCTATACAATTAAGAGAAAATGTCGCATATGAAGAGGCCAAGAGAAACGATGCTGCCTAAGTAATTAAAAGAGAAGGCATGGGAAGATCATTCAGCGAAAAAGCGTATGCGATATCTTCTTGCGGTAGGGGGGTGGGGGGTGCGCCGGTAAGTGATTTTGTGGTTACATCATGCAATTATTCATAGTCCTGTCTATTTCTATCTGTCATCATTTCCAGGACGATTGAAAGTGGTTTGCGTTGAAACGAACAAGACGCACGACGTAATAAGCACGGCTTTGGAAACGGATGACCAAGATTACGTAACTGAGGATGATCTTATCTAACGGTTGAAAACGAATTGGTATGGCTATAGAACAAAAAGAGGCAAACGGTCCGCGTGGCAGAAGAAGGGTATCACAATAATAAATAAAAGAAACCAAGCATAAAAAAGCAGAATGAACTATACACACATTCGCTGGCTTAACATGAGTTTTGTATAATGTACATTGCTTGTATACCCCTCTACATGTGTTAGTTGATAGTGGGATGTTGCACAAATTTTCAAATATCTTCAATCGCCGGTATAATAAAACAGCTGTGAAGAGCGCATTAAACCATGCTTAATGATATACCAAAAACATAAGTTTATGCTGACAAGATATAAGATTTCATGATGAAATTTTCCATATAGGCAGATGAACTGATGCCCATTCAGACTATTGTGTTAACCATCCACTATTCAAACAATGTAGCACTTACATCACATTTAGCGTGGTGGGCTAGTTCTGGCTGCCTCATGTCTCAATAAGTGGGTTTTGGACATGCACACATTCTGAGCCATAACTGTTGGAGAGTATACCTCCATTGTTTTGTATACAATGGTTGGCCCACCTGATAGGCTTGTGTGTACATATAGTCTCTGGGATGGCTTCGTGCTTTTAAATTAAATTCTTAATGTAACAATTGTCATCATCAGTGTGAAATGTGCATGTCCTCATGTGCTGTACTTTATGCAGACACTTAGAGCGATCCCTCGCCTAAGTGGATTTTCTCAACAGGCACAGCCCTGGACCAAACAAACTTTGGATGAGTTGGAGGTTAAACAAACTGTGTAGTGCTAGACATGTTAATGCATGTGTGTGTTCTGCAGAATTTTAGAGACGCAAATGCCCCCTGAACAGGTAGGGTATTAGACATCCTAATAAGTATAATAATTAAGCCTTTATTTAAAATTGCCATGATCTGAAATTGATTATGCATGTATTGGCATAATTTCTTTATTAATTCGGAGTGATCAATCCATTCTGCCTCATCAACAGGAATAACAACAGGATAAGGGGAATAAAAGTTAAGATTCATATTAGTACATGTACAAGTATAAGATAAACATTTCAGAAATGTCCGTACATCGTGTCAAGGGGGCTGTGGAGGAGGGGCTGAGACTATCTGTTGAGGCCCAGCTTTGAAAAGTAGGGGGAGGGGCTATCAATGTGGCTTGCCTGTTATGCAGACTCCCTCGCCTAAGTGGATTTTCTCTTCGGGCACAGCCCTGGAAACAAACTGTTGATGAGTTTGAGATTATACAAACTGTGTAGTGCTAGAATGTTAATGCATGTGCTTGTGTTCTGCAGAATTTGTAGATTGTATTTGCAAATGAACGTATCTGTATGAATGCATATATAGAGAAATAATTAACCCCTTTAACAATTATGTATGTATTGACGTAGATGTAATACATTTTGGTCTTTTCATGCAGTAATTAATTCAAATACAGGTATATGATGATGACTTCAGTTACCATGTTTATCTTTATTTATTTGTAGGAATTTAATGATGAGCTGAGACGTATACGGGTTGCAGTGGAAGGTATTGTAGCACACCTTATCGCAAACAGCCAGACAAATAAAGGTATAAGTAGCTCTCACGAGTGAAATAATATATAGTAGGTACATTTTGTAGGAATTGGAGGACCCACACTGGCCTGTGATGTAGAAAAATGTAATGAACCACATCCAATTTACCCTACTCCCACGCAGATACTGCCAGAAGCACAACCAGCAGGTCCACTTGGCTCGAATCACTCACCAGAGTACTTTTTTACTGTAAGGAATAGCAGAAGAAAATGAATGTATACAAACGCACATGAACATCGACATAGGAAAGGGTGTAAAATTATTGAATCTGCGAGGGCCTGATATCAATAAATATGCTTACAACCTACTGGATGCTCTATACACCGAGGATGCAGCTACTTGAGGGTTTGTAATTTTTGCATGGATGCATTTGTGTTGATGCCCCTTATCTCGATGAGAGAAACTTTTAGTTAGTACATCGAAGAACTAGAATATGTATTGAAAACTAGGTCTTCCAATTTAAAAATCTGCTTCCATATTTGAAAGAAGTATTCCATATTGAATCAGTGAGTTGTCTCCGTCTCGTGCGCTCGAAATTGACTCACACGCGAGACACGTAAGGCATCCTCCTCCTTCTGTGTACCAGTTTTATACTGAACTCGGTCTCCGCACACCTCATAGCGCTACGCAACAAGGTTTGTTGCAACCAGTTGAGTACATATATACGCATGTACCCATACGATCCAGATCGTTTGTAAACGTCGCCCATATATACTAGTACTCGTCGTGATTCATTGACCTGCTGTTAAGCTGTTACCACTGTGCAAAAAACCTAGTATACGCTACTGTATATATTTGCGCATATTTTGCGTTTACCACCAATATACCAAGGTCAGTGTATATTTCATGAATCCACGGGCTACAATTATTCATAGCGCATATTCATAACACGGTCCAACAATGAATTTATGCAACTCATGCACGTGAGTATTATCTTTATTATTTCAGGCGCGCGTGAATTCAAATGGATTCTTTCCTGCTGGAATGTCTCATGCAAAGGTGAGATTGAGCGTAGATCATAAGACTCTATGCTATATGTAATATAAACGGACTCAAACGTTCACATGTTGAACTTCAAGCGTTGGTAGTATTTTAATGTCATAATAGCTTACCAAATGATAGAAACTTTGGACAAGGACCTAGTGGTCTGTAGGCCCTACGCCAAAGTTATGTGTTAACACGTGCAGTTAGGTTTATATTATAGGAGGCCATGTTCGATCACATTTTTTAACCCACGCCAGGGAGCTTATGTTAACGAGTATTGGTCCAGGACCATATGTCCCAGTCTGGTGGTGAACTGTAGTGTACAACACTGGAGTTGAACAAGCATGTTGAATTTACAGCCTGTCATGCAATGCATCAAAGCAGGTTGCAGACAAGATGTTCCTTGGACTTTCCATGCAGTACACCTTGAGTCATAAGATTCACGTGGTGGCACTTGACAGGTGAGTAGTACAATTCAATTTGAAGCACACTTGCCCTGTTTGAGGACCTGATGGTCCTTAAGCTTTTCATGCAATGACATGACACCTTTTCACTTCATAAGAGTCATTGGATTCACGTGACCTTGGAGGGCGTGGCACTTGACAGGTGTATAATTCAATTTGTAACACACTTGCCCCATTCACCACATAACTTGAGGACAAGATGTTCCTTAAGCTTTTCACGTAGTGACACCTTTTCTCCTCAAAGGGGTCATTGGATTCACGTGACCTTGGAGGGCGTGGCACTTGACAGGTGAGTTGTACAATTCAATTTGTAGCACGTTTGCCCCGTTCACCTGAGGACAAGATGTTCCTTAAGCTTTTCATGCAGTGACATCTTTTCTCCTCAAAGGGGTCATTGGATTCACGTGACCTTGGAGGGCGTGGCACTTGACAGGTCAGTCGTATAATTCAATTTGTAGCACACTTGCCCCGTTCACCACCATAACTTGAGGACAAGATGTTCCTTAAGCTTTTCATGTAGTGACACCTTTTCACCTCAAAGGGGTCATTGGATTCACGTGACCTTGGAGGGCGTGGCACTTGACAGGAGTTGTACAATTCAATTTGTAGCACACTTGCCCCGTTCACCTGAGGACAAGATGTTCCTTAAGCTTTTCATGCAGTGACATCTTTTCTCCTCAAAGGGGTCATTGGATTCACGTGACCTTGGAAGGCGTGGCACTTGACAGGTCAGTCGTATAATTCAATTCGTAGCACACTTGCCCCGTTCATCACCATAACTTGAGGACAAGATGTTCCTTAAGCTTTTCATGCAGTGACACCTTTTCACCTCAAAGGGGTCATTGGATTCACGTGACCTTGGGGGGCGTGGCACTTGACAGGGGAGTTGTGCAATTCAATTTGTAGCACACTTGCCCCGTTCACCACCATAACTTGAGGACAAGATGTTCCTTAAGCTTTTCATGCAGTGACAACCTTTTCACCTCAAAGGGGTCATTGTATTCACGTGACCTTGGAGGGCGTGGCACTTGACAGGTGAGTTGTGCAATTCAATTTGTAGCACACTTGCCCCGTTCACCACCATAACTTGAGGACAAGATGTTCCTTAAGCTTTTCATGTAGTGACACCTTTTCACCTCAAAGGGGTCATTGGATTCACGTGACCTTGGAGGGCGTGGCACTTGACAGGTGAGTTGTACATTCAATTTGTAA